>JAQFZI010000797.1:0-12894 GCA_034695605.1 Eupelops occultus
TATCATTCAAAGTGTATGTCATTTATCTCATTGTCTTTCAATAGAATTTAAACAAAACTTTTATTAATCGAAAAACTTTAGATTAATTCAAACATTAATTCAATTGAAACCAAAGTGTTTGATAAGAAAAATGTAAACTTTATTGAAAATTATTGAAAATTACTTAACGAATAAGTGAACAAATTGTAAGAAATGTGTGAATCAAAACATTTATAAAAATTTATATTCAAATTGTTTTGATATGTCTTTGCTTTAAAAATAAACTTATTTACCAAATTGTGTTTTAATTAAAGTAGTTCCCACCGCTTTGGTCGCCACTCCTGCTGCCGCCATTTTGACACCTACAGTCTCTATTCCAACTCCAACGCCTTTAATTCCTGTTCCAACGACTCCAAGACCGGCCCCTAAAACATAGTTTAATATCAAGTGATAAAGAATTACAATACCTGTCAAAGCTGTCTGTGCGCCCACCACAACAGCAATTGGTTTGAGAATTATGTGACCCATTCGGATAACTCCATCCTTAAAAATTTCTGGCCCGTGCTCTATATTGAAATTCCATATTTGTCTTCCCTTTTCAGCCGCTCCAACCACTTTTGCCACTGTGCCCGTCACCACGGAGATAGGAACCGCCACTAGCTTACCAGTCACTCCACTTATAATACTGGAACCGGCAACGGCTCCAATTTCAATAGGTGTTGCAATTGCAGAACCAATTATCGCACCCTTTGCTGCCAGTAAAGGTGGTAAAGCCCCAGCAGCGGCGGCAACTTTACTGTTGAATATAACTACCGGTCCCACGATTTTTGCTGTTATGGCTTCTGAGATATGTTTGCCGGTATCCAAAATCTTCTGCTTCTCAATAATTATGTCTTTTGGAATTTCTTCGACGATGACTATAGAAGGGGGTAATGGAGTCGTCTCTTTGTACTCGTCTTTAGTTGTAGTCGTCTCATAAACCACTGGTTTCGGTGTTTCTTCAATTGGATAAATAGTAGGTTCATCATAATGTGTAGGAGGAAGTCGTTCGGGAGTAGGGGTCACTTTTTCTTCATATACATTGACGGCATCACTTGGCTGAGTAACCAAATCAGTCGGTGCGCTATTGGTTTGAACCAATATAAGTGAAATTAAAACAATAAAATACATTTCAAATGAAATTAATAACAGAAATAAGAACTTAAAAATTAGTAAAAATAAAAACAATTTTAAATTAAAGATTGAAATCAAAGGTTTGTATTGAAGACACAATCAATCAATGAATTGGTTTGAAACAAAACACTCTCTTTTATATCAAATATAATTCAAATGAATCCAAGTTTATAACAATCGAAGAAACTTTTCTCTCACGGATTGCTTTCTAAACATAAGAACATTTTTACTCACTTTTAGTGTTAAGTTAACAGCAATGTACAAGGGAGATTTTTAAAAAATCCCCCTTAAAGTTTTAAGATTTTGAGATCCGGAAAATCGAGCGCTTGAAGACCCCGCGGAAAATTTTGTTGCCGCGCAGCGGGAAATTTTCACCATAATCAATACTTAAATTAAAATACTTGATTTAAAATACCCCTCTAAATTTTAAAATTAAGGGGATTTTTTGGAAACTTATTCCCTAAGATTGAGAATTTTGTCATCCCTGGCGTTAATCACTTAATGACTCTAATCTTATTCATGTTATCAAATATTTATCAAGTTTAATTCATTAGATATACTGTATTTTAGTATTTATTTAAATATTTGATGATAAACTTTGACCAACTTTGAACTTGATCAATTCGTTAAAGATTTGTAAGCTATCAAATTCTTCCAACTATTGAAGGAGTAAAAGATGTAAGTTGAGCTAGGTTACAACCATATTCAATATTATAGCACTCATTGAGACTTTTTTATTTATTATAGTTTTTAATATAAACTTTAGGCACAAATTGACTCTTTTCTCATTTCAATTGGACCTTCAATAGTATATTATTATTAAAGTACATAAGAAATATCAATAACAAAGTCGATACTAAAACCAAATGACCTTGGAGTTACTGGGAGAAAAATTGAACTTACAATAATTGGTTGAACCAACATGAATATCAGTATAAGCTAGCTGAACTTTTGCAAACACTAAATTGAGGGTTTATTCTAAGAAAATGTGGTTTGATTGAGTCTAAATGAGCCAGGTTCCAATTTGAATATTTGTATTGTTTTAAAGTGTATTCTAAACTAAAATCTATTTGAATCTAAAATGAGATTTGAGACGAACTGATAGAATGGCATAATTTTATTTGAAATAAATCAGATAGAAATGCACTGTTCATAATGTTATGCCATAGCGGAATGATGCTGTCCGGCCGGCCAGTCATATGTTTCTATTACGTCCAGTGCATTAAAAGGATTATTCGCTTGACTTTCTTATAAAGAGGGGTAAAATAATTGAGTTAATCATTGAAACCATAAACAACTAATAAATAAATTAACAGAAAAATTATAATTATTTAAAAACAGTAAACGATTTTAAGCAGAATTACAAATATTTTTGTTTTCTTCGAAAGAACGGATGGTTTGTGTCGGATATGGACAGCAATATTTTCAACAAAAATAAAATTTGAAGTTTAACTGATCAAAAAAATGGCAGCTTTTGTATAATTATAATATTATTAATATTGGCCTTAAAACAAGTATTCAATTGAATGTGATTTATATTTCCATATTTAAGCTATTTTTCAATTAATTGTATCCCAAATATTGTTTTCCAATAATCTATTATTTAGTTGTTTATAACAATAAATCATTTTTATTAATAATTAGATGTTTCTTCTTGAGTGACAAAAACTTGTCGGGTGCCACCGGGAACGGTGCTAGTGGTGACCCACGACCTATGCTTGGCCCGAATAAAAGATAAGTTACTCTCTGCCTGATCAGCGCGATCCTCAGCTGCTTCCAACTCACGCTGGAATCGACGGACTCGGGTCAGGTTCTGGGCACTCATACCCTCCTAAAATTAGAAATGGCATAACTATATTGCAATAATTGATTAAATAGATAGGTCATACCTGTTCTTGCATTTGTCTCTTGTAAACTTTGACCTTTTCATTGAATTTATCCAACTGTTCGTTCAATAGTGAAATAGTTTTGTGATCTTCTTCTGACTGGAGTGACAATTCTTTGACACGATGATCTTTCTTTCGGAGGATCTTTTCTGTCTCTGCGTGTCTGCGTTTCTCTTCTTCGACTTCGATTTCGACGTCTCTGATTCTGGACTCGAGTTTAGCGATGACTCTCTTACCGCCGGCCAATGCATTAGCCTCGACCTCTTCGATTCGGATATGAAGGCTTCGGACCTCATTTTCCAATGATTTCTTAATAGTATCCAATTTGACAACTCGTTCCTGTTCTTCGACCAACAAATCTCTAACAGACTTGACTTCAATACTCAGTTTCTGAACTCTTTCGTCCGAAATCTGTTTCACAATTAATTAAATAAAATATTTTAATTAATAAAAAAATCAAATAATTAATTGATAAGTATTTTACTCTCAATTCTTTGTGGACTTCGTCGTAATCGTTCTGAAGGGCTGAGAACTCGGCCTCGAGTTTGCTCTTAGCAGAGGCTAAGTTAACATTAATTGTTGTCAATTCATTGACTTTAGCCATGGCTTCTTCGAATTGAGTTTCTGCGAGTCGTTTTGCTCGAAGAGCCTGTTCGAAAGCCACTCGCATTTCATCAAGCTCTGCCTGCAATGCTTGGCATCTGCGTTGAGCCACACCCAACTGGTCGACGGCCTGTTGGAGCTGTCGGTGGACTTCGTCGTAATGCGCTTGAAGTTCCTAATCATTTAAAAATGTTTTTATCAATTGTTTGTGAATTGAGTCCAAAAATCATACAGTGATTTGAAGCGCCTGTTTCTTAATAGTCTTCTGTAAGTCCAAGTTTTGTTTGTTGGCCGCATCCAAAGACATTTCCAATTCGGTGATCTGAGCTTGCATCTTCTTCTTGATTCTTGCAATTTCGGTCTTGAGCTTAGCCTCAGCCTCAGCCAATCGCATATTGAGCTGTTCCACTTCAATCATGAACTGTTTCCTGTAATCCATTTTTAAAGTTATTTAATGTTTTAATTAATAAATTTGAAAAAATAAAGACCTGAGAGCCTCCAGTTCTTCCTCTTTTTGTGCTAAACGCTTCTCATAGTCGTGTCTAACCTGTGCCAATTCAGCTGCGAGACGTTGAGCCTTATCTTCAGCTTGTTTTCGGAGAGCTTCGGCCTCCTTATAAGCAGCGGCCAACTCTTCCCTCTCGTTCTCCAAACGTTTGATTTCGATCTCCATTTCATGAATTCTTCGGTGGGCGTCATTCAATTGAGACTTGGCTTCATTCAAGTCATCTGAAGACAACACAATTGAAAAATTGGACAAACATTGAATTGTGTGGTTAATTACCGGTAAGTTTTTTGTTTTCCCTAGCTAAAGCATCTCTCTGATCTCTCAACTTTTCGTATTCGTGTTGCAATTTCTGGAGCTCAGCTGCCTTAGCCCGGAGGTCTCTCTGAGCTTGCTCCATCAAAGCTGTCACTTCTTCCAATTTAACCTTCAAGTCAAGGTTCAATTTCTCCAACTGAGCGCATCTCTTCTCCAGTTGCTGTGCGTGAGTGGTCGCCTTCTCCAAGTCCATTATCAAGACCTCGACCTCACTCTGAAGTCGTGACTTCTGTTTCTCGAGTGAACTGCATTTATTGAGAAGAGCTTCCAATTGTTCCTCATATTCAGCGATCTTTTGAGCCATTTTTCGACTGAAATCAATCAATAATTGAATTAAATTTGAAATAATTAAATGAATGCAATGATTACCGAAGTTCTTCAACTTCGTCCGCATGTGCCTGAAGTTCAGCCTCATATTTGGACTTCCAGGCAGCGGCGTCGGCATTAGCTTTAGTTAGTTGTCGTTCTAATTCAAGACGTGCTTCAGATTCCTCTTCAAGTTGTACTTTCAATGATTCCAATTCAACCTCAAGAGTGTGGCAGTGATTCTCAAGAGTCGAACGTTTCTAAACTCATAAATGTTTTTCTTTAAAATCATTTTAAATTTATTTGTGAAAATGACTGACCCTCTCCTCGTCTTCCAATCTGTGTCGGGTGTCTTCAAGCTGTTGAGCCAATTGGGCCTTCAAGTGATTGACGTTATCGAGAGATACTTTGTATTCGTGAATCTCTTTAATGAGTTCTGCGTTTTCAGTACTCAGTCTTACTCTTTGAGCCGTCACTTCAGTTACAGTTCTAGTGATCTCTTCGATACGGATATTGAGCTCATGGACGGTGTACTCGAGCTTCTCAACAGTCTTGAGAGCAGTCAGCTTATCTTTGTTGGCTGTCTCAATTTGTGCCAAGAGCTCAAATACCTCAGCCTGAAGTTTCTGTTTCTCTTTGTCAGATCTGAACATTTAATTAATTCAGTCATCAAATCATTTCTTTTTTAATTAGATAATTGATTTTACTTGTTCTTAGCTTTTTGCACTTGATCCATCTGATCTTGCATCTCAGCAATAGCAGCCTGGTGTTTCTGTCTCAAGTGATGGGCCGTCTCTTCACTCTCCAAATGGACATCCTCCAAAAGTTTTCGGAGTTTTGCCAATTCTGAGTCACGCTTTTTGTTCATTTCGACCTTAAGTCCATTTTAATTGATTTAAATATTATTTTCGAAGTAAACTAGCAAAATAAATAATCGTACCACACTTTCACTTGAACCCTCGGCCTCTTCGAGTCTTTCAGTTAAACCAATTAGTTGAACCGTGAGGTCTGACCTCTCCCTCTCGATCTTAATTATTTAAAATAAACATTTAATAACATAGAGATTGTTCGCACTTTTCTTAAATGTTTTCAAATCAGTTATCAATTGATTTTTGTTGTTGACTTATCTAGCAAACTTGATACATAAGATATCATAAAATATACCTTTCCTTTCATTTTCTATTCGGATGATTTGT
This sequence comes from Eupelops occultus, assembly GCA_034695605.1. Classification (NCBI taxonomy): domain Eukaryota; kingdom Metazoa; phylum Arthropoda; class Arachnida; order Sarcoptiformes; family Phenopelopidae; genus Eupelops; species Eupelops occultus. The sequence continues at coordinate 5,967 of JAQFZI010000797.1, forward strand.
AAGAAAATCCTTGAAATTTGCAAAAATATTTTGATTTAATAATTCATATCTTATTGTTTGACATTCAAACGATTAGTTCCATTAAATTCATGAATAATTAAGTTTATTAAGAATTTATTACTTTCTCAAATATATGTATATCTTGAATATAATCCTGTTTATTCTTTCTCAAATTAGTCATGATGCGTTTTTTGAAAATTTTTTAAAGTTATCCTAAACACAAAAAATGATCTCGATTTTTAGATTTAAATGAAATAAGGTTTGGCTTAAAACTAAGTTAAATATTAAGGAATAAAATAAATATAAAGCACTTCCAAACTTGAAATGTTTGAAACGTTGGTCCTATTTATAGATGAGATACAGTAGTGAACCCAAATTAGAGAATATGTTCGTCACTACTCGACAATCACATCACAAACTCCTTGTTTGCCAAAACATATTTTCATTTTACAACAATTAGTTATCAGACAAACAGACGTGAAATCGATATATGGATAAAAAGAAATTCACTTAAAATTTGATTAATTCTTTGCAAAAAGTATGCACAAAAAATTTAAATTTGTCCTTGCTCATTTTCAACCTTTTCCTTATATTGCATAACTGATTTGAAATTATCAAGAACTATCTTTCTCAATAAATTTCACGTGAACTTACTCTTTGTCTAATCTCTCTCTCGGTCTCCAAGTCCTCAGAAAGAAGACGGATTTTGTCCTATAATTTGATAAATTGCAAGAATAAGTATTATTTGTTTGATTGAATGTATTTTTGGGTGAAATTTCATCGATTTTCAGAAATTCTGTGTTTTAGAAAAGTTGTCAATACATTAAATAATGAATTTGTGTGCAATTTGTGATTAAATAAAAGTTAAATAAACAATGTTTTAAACAAATGGTAACTTCAATGTCATATGACGTCAACTTTGAGATACTTATGAATATTCTTTGACTATTAAATAAATTAATTGCTTTAAAGAAAATATTCTCAATTTATTAAAAATTGAATTTTCATTTAATTTCTCAAAGAATTAAATTATTATCTAATGATTATTCAAAAGCCTTATTGGGATTATAGGAAACAGAATAATAGAAAAGAAGTTCATCTGATATAAAATGAGGTCAACTGACAAGAATTCAATGGCTTTCATCCAAAATGCATATAACTTTGAAACTGAAGTAAAAATCTTTTTCTCCATTAGAGGAGATCATTAAAATTGATAATTTGTTTCTCTATTTCACTCAAAATCAATGACATTGGTAACTTAAAATCTATTTCAAAGTTTTAATCAAATGAAATATCACTCAATAAAAGCATTCAAAAAAATATTTATTTTGAAAAACATTAGTAAAGAATTATCAAAGAATTAAAGATTAAGTCAAACCTCGAGACGAGTGAGAGCTCCCAAATCGGTTCCATATTCAATGGACAGGTCTCCTCCATGACCTGAGGACTGTCGGTAGACATACTTAGTAGATCTGGATGACATTCTATGAATTGATGGTATCTATCAATTCACGGCTCTTAAGAATAACTGAAAGCAAATAAATTCGAATCGAAGTTTGAATGACTAACGAAAGCTATCGCCGCGATATCCGACTAATCAGACTTCACTCACAACGAGCTGAACATATCTCTCAAAAAGTGGAGGAGTCGGGTCCAATAGAGATGAGTAGATATTTCTTAAGCAAACTCAATAGACCTGATGGTTACGACCACCCCTTGAATTCTTGAAGAGCGCATAACTAAAAGTCTGTCTCATATTTCGTATAACTAAAAGTCGGTCTCAACACAAATATTGCATAGTTTAGGATTCCTTTTATAGCCATGGATGCTATGAATGCCTGTGCCTCACATCTAAACACTTCATAAACTTGTTGCTCATCTCCGGCACAATATGTTTGTTATGGAGTTTAGAAACTTTTTTATTCATTTGATGACCTAAAGACACAAAAAGACACAAAAAATACTCTAATGTTAGACACCATTACAAGACTTAACGCTATATTTATAGCCTATTTAACCATAAGTTTACTAATTTTTTTATTCAAACTTACATTTTCTCATCAAAACTATTTTAAACGCTTGAATCAAACAAATAAATAAATTCTTTTCAGTCATTTCATGTAATTTATATGAAACTCTATTTTTCACAAAGAATTCAAAATTCTTATTGAAGTCTAAAATACTTTTCAGTAATATTTAGTTTTTTATTCAAATATTCGTAACAATAAATTTAATTTATTTTCATTAATTAACATTTTTAAGCAACAAAAATAAATGATCCATTTGTTTTTATTCAAATATCCATGTTTAATTTCACAATAATCGAAGAGAGAGCCAAGAATTTACTTAAAATATAATACATTTATTTGAGTTATATAAGAGTTAAGTAATTAATTTTGAAACAATTTCAAGTCAAGACTGTCTGTGAGTTTAAGAATATCATCAATAGTGCTATCGATGTCCTCCACAACAGATTCACTTTGAGTTTCGATTTGAATCCGAGAGAAAGCCTCATAAGTGACGTCTTCTTTGATTTTAATGGAGGAACGATAGGTATCGAAACAGAAGGAATCCATTCGCGTAAAACTAATTGGTTTATACCTCAAAACTCTTGGATGTCGTGAGACTCGAAAAACGGCTTCTCTCACTCCAAAGCCATCTTCTATTCTAGTCTTATGTCTGAGTTGATAGAATTCTATCAATTTTGAGAAATATTCTTCATCTGAACTGGTATTTGGCCGCAAAAGTGTTAACATTTTCCAATCAATGTCTGTCCCACAGAAGTAATTTAAATCCAATTTAGTCATCGGCTCCGGAATAGGATTTAAAAACAAAAACTTTGAAGAATTAGACCTCAAATCAGAGTTTATATAACTTTTCTTAGAATCAAATTTTTTGAGTTTAGTATTCTTTACAACTTTAGTTGCTTTGAGATTGGAGTGACCTTCAATCGATTCATTACTCCAATTAAAACCAATCTTTTGATCGATTGGATCCGCTTTTAATTTCAAGTTTGGAATTTTGGACAAAGTTTTGTCCAAATCTTCTTTCGTAAGAATAAGAGATTCACTCAAATCAAGGAAAATCAAATCAGATTTGGTTTCTTCGAAATCATCTTTTCTTTTGAAAGAAAACATTGTTTTCAACAAAACACTGAATTCCTTAACAAAAATGAAATCAAAATAATTTGTACAAAATCTGAACGAAAAGAGGAAGTGATGGTTGGGTGGAGTGCTGTCACTAAAGTAACACTTTTACCAAAACAAAACTCTTTCAATCGATAGAATACCAATATTTGCGGTCATTTCATATAATAAAGTAACAAATAATTTAAACTATTTTAAGGACTGTTTTAACACTTTATGTAATTCTAATATATTTACACAAAAACTTAGTTTAAACTCTAAATTATATTGAAATCAAATAATTTCAAATAAACACTTATTTCGAGCGTTTAGTGTTTGTGTCCCTCTTTATAAAATCTGAGACCACAGTAACCACAAGTGCCATATTCTCCCGGATCATCTAAATTGATAAAGACCTTGGGATGACCCAATGGTCCCCCTCCTCCATCACAACTGGCCCAACCTTGTTTGACAGCTATGGGCGCCACTTCTGCTATTAAATCGATAGCAAAACGAGGATTAATCTGAAAATACATTAAATATTTTGAGTGAAATGAGTTATGACTTAAATTCAATTTAAACCTCTTTTTCTTTTCCAACGAAACGAAGCAAACGGTAATCGTTTGGACCGAAAGTCTTTTTAAAAACAAAACCAAATTATGATACTTATTATGTTATTTAAGATCTGAGGTACCTGTCCCGTATGAGTTGGTCTGTCCAAAACCTTGGTCTTCATATCCTGATCCATTTTTTGCTCAAAAATTTCTATTTGCTTTGAATCGATTAACGACTTATTATCCGTCGATAAAAACATTTTATTTACTAATATTGGACTAAAAGCTCTCAATTTGTGAAAAGCATTAATCGATTGATTATTATTAACACATTTTGACAAAAATATTGACATATTTGAGCTCTAATTAAGGTCTAAATTGTGATCAATTCTCAAATAAATTAAATGTAAGGAAAACAACAATCAGTTTGTAAACAAACATTCCTTCATTAGATTTCTTATATAAATTTTAACAATTGGTACCTTTTTATACATAATAAATACTTATTTAGTCATTTATCTCATATCAAAAAGTCTATGAGCTTACATATATTTTACAATGAGACAGTTTTGAATAAAATCACAAAATCAAAATTGAGTCTGATTCAATATCAAATCTTGATCAAAATTGTCCATAACTAAAAGCACGAAAAAGCTTCAAGTTTACTTTGAAAGTTTATGAATCAGAGTTTTGAATGATATTTGGTTACGTTATCTTTGAATGGACTAAAATAGTGAATTCAAGTCTTGTTTATTAAAATCTATAAACATTTAAATAATTTAAATTGAATTGAATTAAAAGTTTTAATTTAAAACTATTCTAAAACTTGTGATTCATTTGATCTCTTTTTGTTGACCCGGAGTTTATTGAATGCAAATAATGTGAGTTTTCATTCATTTGATTTCTTTTCAATAAAAGCAAAAAAAGTGATTTTATTTTCATTTTTCCGATAAAAGCGATAAAATAATTATTAATTTTTGGTTTTCATAAACTTTATTAAAGAGCTATTAAAACATAACATTTACTCACTTTTTAATAACACCTCTTTTATAGATAGTATGCTTTCGTTTATCTATGAATTTGTGGTAATTTTCTACTTATTTATGATAACATTATAAAAACCAATATTTCTGCTCTGAATTAAGTCGTTATCGCATTTCTTAGACAGATATCAATTGAAGGACTCATTCAAACAGATTTAGGGGAAAATGTTGTTTCGTTTACCGACTCTTCTGAATCGTATAACGAGTTACACAACACATACTTCGAGCTCTCATTTCTTAAACCAAAGCATCAAAAGGGTTGTGGTTTTTGAGCCTTCGATCTCATCTCCCTTTTGGAGCCAATGCCGTGGCTTTAAAGACAAGGATGTACTGAAGCTTCGATGTCCTGATTGCTACTTCAAGAAAGAAGACGACCGGTGGTGGGTCTTATGCCATACACACCCCCGCCATAAACAAAGAGAAAAAGTTGAAGACATTCGTAAAAAATGGATCGTCACTCACGTAACCAGAACTGGTCGGCCATTTAAAAAGCACTTTCAATATCCCGGACATGACTTATAGTTTTACACATTTATTAACGAATTGAATATATTTAGCATTTTTTAGGTCGAAATTAAAGTTTCATTTATTGTTTTATAGTTGTCTTTCATTACTTTTGTTTTATTTATTGTCAAAAATAATGAGTCATTTTGTATGAAAAATGCTATGAAATTGATTTGAAGATTAAATACAAGTGATGTGAGACACCATTTACTTCATTCTGGGATAACTTTATTTCATTTCAATCTTTAGCTACACTTATAATGAATTCAAATATTTATAATTACATTAAATATTTCAAAAATTTAAAATCAATTATTGGATTAATTATTGTTTTTAAGGTTTACATCACAAAAAGAACAGCCATTTGACTAGTGGTCAGAGTTTAGACTTTAGTACTTAGAGTGGACTTTAGAGACAGATATCAAATAAATCAATATTTTTCACAGTTATTCAACAGACTATTTGCGATATAATATGGAATTTAATATAATTTTAGTTAAATATTGGGATAAAATCGTTTATATTATGAAAAAAATGCCCAAATTTTGTTTGAATTAATGATTATCTTAATATCGATGCTATTGTTTAACGTTTAGTCTTAAATAATAAAACAATTTCTGCCTTTCCTTAAGAAAAATAATTCATTAAAAGTATAATTAGTTTAAAACAATTTATTATTAATTTTGAGTCCTATCTATGAAATGAAATCTGCTTTTTGTGGTCACAAAACGCTATGATATGAATAAAAACATCGAAAATAGTATTTCGAAGAATTGGAATGAATTGACATTTGATACACAAAGAAGTAGTCATCAGATAATCAATACTTTGCTCTTAAAAATAAAAATTAAATAATATTTTAAAATATAAGAAATGTTTAATAATATGTTTAAAACAATTTAGTGTTTGTCTGAATCATAGCGTAAATAATCGGTAATCAAGTAATACATAGTTAGGCGACAAATGATTCAAATTTAGATTATGTTTAACCGACTTTAGTGGATAACACCAGCGCTACGATCAGTCCGTAGAGACCCAACACTTCAGCGAAAATCAAGATTAAAATCATTCCTACGAATAGACGGGGCTGTTGTGCTGTTCCACGAACACCTGCGTCGCCCACAACTCCAATCGCAAAGCCGGCGGCCAAACCACTCAGACCTACGCTAAGACCAGCTCCTAAGTGAAGAAATCCGTGGAAGAGTTTGTATCCGCCGCCACCGGCGTTAGTGGAACCGCCTTCTTTTATGGCATTTGCGATAAGCGCTGCCACAACCAGACCATAAATGGCAATAATACCCGCCATAACCACAGGAATAATCGATTTCATAATAAGTTCGGGCCTCATTACAGACATGGCAGCGATTCCAGTACCAGACTTTGCTGTACCATATGCAGCGCCCAATGACGAAAAAACTATTGAGGAGGCGGCGCCCATCACTCCAAAGAAGGGGGCGTAAATCGGATAATATATTTCTTCATTCATTTTTCACAATTTTAAGGTTTATAACAAATTATTAATTATTAAAATCTAAGTTTCGATATAATTATGTATTGAATCGATTGAATCTCCAATCAATCCGTCAATTATTAGACGAAAGGCAAACAATTACTGAATATTTTATTTAATTTGAGGTACAATTAGTGGGCGTTTTTCACAACAACTCAATGAATCAGTAGTTTTACAGCAATTAAAATATTT
>JAQFZI010000798.1:0-12890 GCA_034695605.1 Eupelops occultus
ATAGTGAAATTCAATGTCATTAATGCAATTCATATCAAATTAGACTTTAATTATTTGCGGAAAATCACCAAAAAAGGTCTAAGTTTATATTGGAAGCGACAGTTAATTTAGTCTCTCATAAGTTAATATCATTTAATAACCACAAAATTAATCATTAATTTGGCAAAAATGGGTCGAAAATTCTTTGTCGGCGGAAATTGGAAAATGAATGGCAGTAAACAACTCAATAATGAGATAATACAGATCTTAGCGAAGGGACCGCTCGATGGAAATGTCGGTAAGTGTTGACCACTACCTATATCTGACACCTCTTGTGACCAAATGTTGTCAACAGATGTTGTGGTCTCAGTTCCCAGTATTTACTTACAAGAAGTAAAGAGTCGTTTACCAGAAAAGGTGGAGATCTCAGCCCAAAACTGCTATAAGACAGCAAAGGGCGCCTTCACCGGTGAGATAAGTCCCGCTATGCTTAAAGACATTGGAGTCAAATGGGTTTTGTTGGGACACTCAGAACGAAGGAATATCTTCGGCGAAACCGATGCTGTAATTCAATCTTTTATTTGATAATTGCTTTAAATATAAGGAAAATATTAATTAAATTCAATTATAAGACATTCAAATCTATATTTAGTCTTTAAAACTAGTTTTTAATTCAATTTCTAAGTTTTTTCACATTTTTATATAAATTGAATCTTTAATTACTTTTTGTCTTTCAGTTGATCTCCGAAAAAGTTGGTCACGCATTAGAAGAGGGACTCAATGTTATCGCATGTATTGGAGAACTGTTGGCTGAAAGAGAAGCCGGAAAGACAACAGATGTGGTCTTCAGACAAACAAAAGCGATCGCAGGTTTCCTTTCATTTCAATTGATTTATTCAAAAGGATTTCAATCATTTTTGTATTCAATCCATAGATAAAGTGAAAGACTGGAGTCGTGTAGTGTTGGCCTATGAGCCGGTCTGGGCTATTGGCACCGGCAAGACTGCCAGCCCTGCACAGGCTCAAGAAGTCCATAAACAGCTCCGGGAATGGCTTAAGACCAATGTGTCAGCAGATGTGGCAGAAAAAACGCGCATTATTTATGGCGGATCCGTTACCAGCGCTAACGCAAAAGAATTGGCACAAGAAAAAGATGTGGACGGGTTTCTAGTAGGCGGTGCTTCTCTCAAACCAGAATTTGTTCAAATAGTGAACGCAAAGTCCAATTAAGACAATATTTTTTTGCAAATATTTTAGAAATTTATTCAATAATTTAACAAATATTTCAATTATAAGTCTTAAAGCAATCAATTTTAGAGTTTATTTAGGTTTTAGGGGCTGACCATTGGTCTAAATATTAAGCAATAACTATTGAATGTTGTGCCCTTTTTTGATGTTTTGTCTGAATTTATTTAAACCTCAATATTGAGAGTTATGTCAGACCTTATATTCCATCCAAAAAATAATTGAATAAAATTGATTTTATTAGTCGTCTAAATGTCTGTTCACTGATTCCAAAGATAAGAGAATTAATTTTTCATTTAATTGAAGGCCACTATTAATTGATTACTTGTTTTTCTGTTTATATTCATCTCTGTCTGAGCATTAAATCCTAAATTAAAGGCTTATTCATCGAAGGAGTCTGTTATTAACTGTTCATCAATTATGAGAATCCTATGGTTTTTATAATGAAATTAAATTTAATAACGAAATTCCCGCAGAATTACAACTAATATCCAGATTCTTTGCACAGAATAAGAAACTATTATCTGAAAATCACATGCAATAGGGTTTACTTCAGATAAACTATCACTTCTTTGATATGCTATCAAAGTCTGTCTAATAATTAATTCTTCAAAGGATTACTCAAAATATATGATTAATAATTAATATTCAGTAGCTTTAGAGCCAAAAGTTAACCACATTTATAGTCAACTCGGAGTTGAGTCATATCCCGGAAATATCTGTAAAGACCTCTACATTTGAGTGACATTTAATTCATACAAAACATCTGCCAATTGATTGAAATTCACTAATTTTTAAAACAATATTTATTTTAAATTTAAATAAATTCATCAATTTTTGGCTCAACTAATCAATCAAATATTTATTCCTAATTGTATTTATTCTGATCTACAATAATGTCATGAAATTAACTCAAACATTAAGTCGTTTTATAAAAACAAAAAATAAACATTTATTTGAATCGTGATCTCAACTAAAATTTGATTAAATTTCAATTCAATTAAAAGGTATATAAAAATCTATTTAATTATTGTTGTAATAAAACAAAACTAATATCTTTTGATAAAAACAATTTTAGAATTTTAAATCACCCGAAAAAAGAGTTATCACTCAAATAATTATAATTACAATGAAATAAATTTGAAAATTTTTTATTTGATAGCAAGGACAATCTACCGCATTTACAAAATGTATGATCAAGCAGTCAAATTATTTAAAATTGCTTGGATTATTTTTCTTCCTGAATGTGATGGATACATTCCAAACATTACCAATAATTTACTCTTTGAATCATGATTAGAAGTACCTTGATCATAGTTCAAGTACCTTTTAATCTATGAAAATATTTATTCTTGATCGCCCTATAATTAGGATAATTAAGCCCTTGTTATCAGTATATCAATTATTAAAACTTAAAAAGAAATAAAATTTATTAAAAGTAATGACAAAAAGTCCAGAATTTTAATGAATATTCTTTAAAAGAGTCCTCTGTTTTGTTAGTAAAACATATTTCATAAGAGATCCGACAAAAGATATATTGATATTAAAACTATTAATAATTATTTGAAGAGTAATGAATAGTCTGTACATAAAAATTGACGTATAATTTGTTGATAAACTTTTGTACAAAAGGATAAGTCTTTTTATTATCAAAATATAATAGGCTTTTATTGTCGACAATCATTTCATCTATTCTTCAATTGAGATCTGCTCTTAAACTTATGTCAGATAAAAGTCGATTACATGTAATAAATGTCTCTTTTATTTGATTACTAAAGAAGTTGACCATCAATTCAGAGCACAGTTTGAAAGCGGTGGGCGTTTGAAGCCATACTCCAAATGCATATTTGATAGTACTGTCTGTAAAACACACACATATTGAACGGATGGACCAATAATTACTCAATGGATTTGTTTAACTTTTGAGACCTCATTCGATACCATTCGCCTCCAATTCAGCCAAACATAAGGTAAGTGTCATTAACTTTATGTCTGCCTTTTTCTCGTTCACTAATTACTTAAATTTCAATGAATTCCTATCCTTTGTTTCAATTGAGTTTTGATTACTTACTTAACAATTTGTTTCTTCAATCAATTGTAGTTATCTTAAGTCTTAACCATTTCTTCCGCATTTCTTTCAATACTTACAATAAGTCGTTTCAAACGAATTACTTTTTCGTTCAGTTCTTAATTAGAAGTTTAAGAAACAGTTTTTCGTTTATTTCAATACAAGAATAGCATTGAATTTATAATAAATTCTTTTCAAATAAATCTTAAGAAATAACGGTTCCAATGAGTCCCACTGTTTCTATATTTCCACCCATACCTTCGTCCTCCAGAATAATTTATTTAAGAACTCATAGCATAGTATTCTTTTAATGAGAAAAACGATTTGAGTTTAAGATTTTTCTTACTTTTTCCCACTTTTTTGCAAAACTTAAAAATGAATTTTAAACAAAATATAAAAAAACATTTTATTTAATTTTGAAATTTTATGTCTGGTTTTGGCGATTCATTGTCTGATCTAATGGTGAATTAAATTTGGGTTAAAAATAAAAATTGATTTTTAATTTAAATGTTAATCGCAATCATAAATCTCAAAGTTGTTGACAATTGTTATGAATGATCTGAGAAACTAATTGAATAAATTTAATTTAATTTATTTATCAACGAATATAAGAATGAATTTGATTGTGTTTGGCCTCAAATGACCTCTCCTTAAGAATTTCAATGTAATAGAAGAGGATTTTCCTACTTTTTCCTTAGTTTTTATATTTTATTTGTAATTCTCATAATTTTTGGCTCCAATTCCTCCCAATTATGTTGGAGTTGTGCCAAACATTTGAGAGTCGTTATAATTAATGCCATTCCAACTATTCGTACATTTATTGTGATTTTGAATGTCATTATAGCCATTGATTTATTTGTTTAGTTTTTTTTGTTTGCCTTTTCAGTGAAAAGTTTTAACACAACTTCGGGGAAAATACTTTGAATTTAAGAATTTTCTGATTTCATAATCACTTAATTTCTATGCAAAGTGTGTCTAATGTCTAAATAATCCAAGACTTTTCAAATACTATAAGTAAGATACTTTACACTTATTTTGAAGCCAAATAAATCTTATTTTTCATGAAATTTAAGCGCTTTTTCACTCGGCTTTTGGTTTCATAGTGTAGTCGAAACTATTTTTTTGCTTTCCATCAAGAATTTGAAAAATAAATATAAAGAGTTTCTGTCATTTCATTATATTTACCTCCAATTATCGTTGTTTTGTCAAAACTTTTTATATTTAACTCTTTTTGAATTTTATTTACAAACAATTCATATTTGGAACCAATTGGAGGCCAAGAATAGTGAATCGATTGTTTCGAATTGTTATTACAAATAGTCTATTGTCGTGTCTAATGTGATGGTCTATTATATTTTCAACAAATAAAAGCCTCTGAAATGTGAGAATTTTATTTTTATCAATCGTTATATTAAATAAGTCAATAATTAATGTAAGGATTCTTTGGATGAGTGGAAAAATTTCACAAATTTATAATTCAATTCATTAGTTTTTTATCGTTAATTAATCGCTGAGTTCTACGAAATTAATTCATTTCTTCCTTTTTTCTTGACTTTAATTCGTCTAACATTTTATCTCAAATTCAAACAACATTTTTATTTTTTCTCGAACTTTGATCTGATTTGACGAAAGAGTGGAGAGAAGAGAGAAGAGTGAAGAGAGAGAGAAAGAGAGAGAGAGAGAGAGAGAGAGAGAGAGAGAGAGAGAGAGAGAGAGAGAGAGAGGGAGAGAGAGAGAGAGAGAGAGAGAGAGAGAGAGAGAATATATTTTAGTCAAAGCTCTTCTTTAAATCCTAAGAAGAGTCTTATTTTTTTCAGTTGTAGTGAATATTACGCCATAGAAATCGGTTCTTTATTTTTAAGTCCCATGACTTGAATGCCTAATGAAAAGCATGTTTTGTAGAAAGCAGTGAATAAGACTTTTTCCTCTCAAATGTTTTGTTGACAACATTTATAACTAAAGCGTGAGTTTTGTTTTCAATTCACTTAATTCTGTTTCTAATTCTGTGTTTATTAACGAATCGACGCTTTATTTAATCTGATTTCTATTTATTTGCTAATAATCTGTTGACTATATTTAGAAAATGGGTTTAATATAACATATTCTGTGCGTTATTCAAGAGATATATTGATAAATTATGCAACACTCAAGGAATTTTCATAATAATCTTGTTGAAATCAAAATAACGGATATTATTACCATTTATTGATGTAATTAATCTAAATTTGTTTTGTTTTGTTTTTCAAACTTATCTTCGGGTTATTTGAATCAATTTGAATATCTTTTTTTCAAAATCGTTTCCGAATCAATGATTTATTCGCTAAAAATCTCTTGAATTTCAATCGATATTCAAATTTAGATTTTATTTTAGTTTTAAATTAAACGGAAGTTTTATAATATCTTTAATTTAAATTAATATAAACTAAAAAAAGTTACCAAAAATATAATATTTTTATCAATTTCAATCAATTACTCTTGGTAATTATCATATTCTAATGAATCTATTTATCAATAATTTATGACTCTTTCAATCAATGATTGAGTTAAAGGCATAAAAGTTCCTATAATTCCCATTCATTTAACACAAATCTCCAAAAATAATATATTTGTTTTTATTTTGAAAATTATTGCCAAATATCAATAATATCTGATGTATTAGTAAATTGTGTCACTTTTGGTATAAACTCATAACTTCTTTATCTCTCTTATGATTTGCCACTAAATTATTATATCGTTTCAAACAGTTATATAAATATAATAATAGAGTCAATAAATTTTCATTTATTTTGTTGAACATTGATTGTAAGTAATTAATAATAATTTCAATTCAAATAAGTGTTTGGTCTGAAAACCTATTATCTCTTAATTAAATGTATGATTAAATATATATATATTAAATGCAGTCTTCAATGTCCTCCACATCTAATTGAATGAATTATGTCATGACTTTTGTTGTAATCTACTCTTAATTAGAAATTATTGTCAGTAATTGTCGAATAAATTCTCTCTTTTTTTTAATTAAATTAATTAAAGTTTTCTTTTAAAGTCTATTAAAAATATAGTGTTTTTTTACTCTTTTATTCAATTATTTGTCTCAATATTTCTTAATCTGAAAACTCAATGTTTTTTTTAAAGAAAAAAAATCAAATAAAATTCAATTACTTATTAGGGAATAGCTTTTTGTTTGCTTTTTCATTCTGAGCTCTTCTTTTTGTTGAAGTCCTTTCGTGAAAGTTCTTCAGTTTATTCTTTGGCTTTGATTTGATTTCAATGGAATTATACGAAAAGCACTCAATTATCAGTTTATTGATTAATTTGTTTTTGATTTGTGTTTATGAGATGTTCTTCCCTTTCAAAGCAATTCATTAAAGAATTTTATTTATTTTTTAGCCATTAAATAAATGTTTAATTTTGTCTGATTTGTGGCTTACTTTCCGTTACAGTTATTTCTATTGTATTCTCGCAATCGTTTCATAAACTCAAACATAAGGCAATCATTTGGGCCAATATTCTGGACTTTTCTACAAATTAGCGAATTGTTTAATTAGTTTCATAAAGTGGTCCCAACTTTTGAATAATAAGTGAAAATCCCGATTATATCGATGCCATCCCTCGGATATTTAATCAAAGCTCTTCTGAGGCGCAAACATATCGAACAGTCATCACTAACTCAGACCAGACTCGATCGATGTCTTTCCACTCTTGATTTGACAGCTTTGGGTATAAAAAACAACTTTATTTTTAATCAAATTTATAATAATTATGATATTTGTCAGGCATTGGCAGTACTCTTGGCCTTGGAATCTATGTATTGGCTGGAGAGGTGGCCTCTAGAACTGCGGGCCCAGCCGTTACCATCAGTTTCTTAGTTGGTATGTATTTCATCAAAAAATTATTTGTTTGATTATGTCATTTGACGGATGATTTTAATTTGATTGAAGCCATAACTGACTCCCAATTAATTGATTAATATTTTTATCAAAACATCAAAATAATAATCAATGAAATCGAATAATATTTTTGATAATATTTTTATGACTTTTGTTTATTTGATATTTAATTGGCGTTCAATACATCTGTAAAATAATGTAAACGTAATCTTTTATTTCATTTAATTTTATTTGTTATCCGATATTTAATGGAATGTCTTATCATTTTCAGCGGCCATAGCATCAGTATTTGCAGGTATTTTATCTTTTAAGGGAAGCCTTAATTTGATAGCACATAATGTATTAAATTGCAAAATCCAGGTCTATGTTATGCTGAATTTGGTGCACGAGTACCCAAAGCGGGCTCAGCCTATGTATACTCATATGTCACAGTCGGAGAGTTAATGGCATTTATTATTGGATGGAATCTGGTTTTGGAATACGTTATCGGTATTCAAAGAAATTCCTTTTTTACCCAAATTTTCACAAATCGTAACTTTGAATTAAAGGAACGGCTTCAGTGGCCAGAGGTTACAGCGGATACATCGACTCACTGGTCAATGGAACTATTCAGAGGCATTTTAGGGATTGGATGCCAATGGATGTGCCGGGAATGTCAGCTTATCCTGATTTTCTTGCATTTGGAATAACTCTTCTGCTGACCAGTTATTAAAATTAAATCAATTAAATGAACAAAAATTACCAAAAATTTAAATTTTAGTTATGCTGGCGGTTGGAGTGAAAGAGTCTACTCGTTTCAATTCAGTCTTCACAGTTTTGAACTTGTTGGTTGTAATTTTTATAGTGATAGCCGGTTCCTTCCAGGCCAATTTTGATAACTGGAAAATACCTGAAGAAGTAGCACAAAAGTATGGATCTTCCGATTCATTGTTGACTTTAAAATTTAAATCTCTATTATAGAGAAAACGCGGGAACGGGTGGTTTCTTTCCTTTTGGTTTCTCTGGAATGATGGCGGGCGCCGCCACCTGTTTTTATGGTTTGCCTTATATTTTTTCTTATATTACAGTCTTAGTCTAAGTGTCTGATTAATTAATAGGTTTTATCGGATTTGATGTAATCGCTACCACCGGAGAGGAGGCGCGAAACCCTCAGCGATCGATACCTATTGGAATAGTACTCTCCCTTCTGTTTGTATTCTTGGCTTATTTTGGAGTGTCTGCTGTGCAGACCCTAATGTTGCCATATTATATGCAAACGGAAGATATAACACACGGAGCGCCCCTTCCCTATGTGTTTCAAGAGGCGGGAATGCCAGTCGCCAAATGGATTATCTCAATCGGCGCTCTCACTGGTCTATCCACTAGTCTTCTCGGAGCAATGTTTCCATTGCCACGAGTGCTGTACTCAATGGCCAGCGATGGCGTAATCTTCCGCTTCTTAGCCAACGTTCATCCAAAATTCAAGACTCCTCTGATGGCTACTATTTTATCGGGACTATTGGCTGGTGGTATGGCCGCTATGTTTGACGTTAAAGAGTTGGCAGATATGATGTCAATCGGTATAAAAGTAAACAAATTAACAAAAGTTTTTGAAACAATTAATTTACAGGAACTTTATTGGCGTATACTTTGGTCGCCGTTTCGGTTATGATATTGAGGTATAATTGGATTAATTTATGTCATATTCTGTACTTTTATTTGAATGTAAGCCCTATTCGAGAACTCATTATTTTCGTCAATCGCTTAAAGCAATTAAATGTTATTTTGTCTGACATTTGTATGTCTTGTATGTTGTGCTCAGATATAGCTATTCTGCTGATCGGATCGGTTTGTCTAACTCTGATGCTATTGTCAGCGATCCACAAGAAGTCGAACCGCTTAAAGCCAGTCCCGATAATGAGTGAGTTTTATCTGTTTTCTCATCAAAATTGTTATTCTCTTAATTGGTTTTCGCTTTTGTTTTCTTGTCTTCAAACAACTTTTTATTCTCTTTTGTATTTCATTTCTATTTTTCTCTTTATTTCACTCTTTCTTTCAATTAATTGAATAAATATTCAGATATAAAGAGGAAAGCCAACAGCCGTTCCCTCCATCGCCGGATTCAGATAATTCAATCAGCCCTAATCACTTCATCGGTAGTTCCAGCGATTCCAACGATAATGAGGTTTACACAGTTAAAGCCGCTCTTCGCCAATGCTTTAATATAGACCGACACACCAGTCCTACTCGTCTCTCATCAAAAGTTTCTGTTGCACTCATTATCTCAATTTGTATGCCTTTCTATCTTTTATTCAATTATTCTCTAATTGTTTAAAAACTTCTTTATTTTAGGTACTCTTATAGTAGTATTTGACTCATTGTTGGTCGGACTCGAAAAAGAGCTCGCAGCCAAAGACCCGGCCTCTATCTCTGGAGTAGCCATTGTCTTTTTGGTTACTATTATAACCATAATAGCCTTACAAACACAGCCCTCTTCGGCTAAAAGGATATCATTTCAGGTAAGAGAATGACTACAAATTTGGTTTCATATAAAACACAATAATTTGATTGTTAGGTACCACTCGTTCCGTGGGTTCCAGTCTTGAGGTAATTATAATACTTATCTTGTTATGTATTGTTAAATTTACATGTTTATTCTAATTTTATAGTGTATTAGTGAACTTTTACCTGATGCTCAAATTATCAAAGATGACATGGATTAGATTCGGTGTATGGATGTTCATCGGTAAGAATATTTTCATTAAATTTGTGAAACTCTCTGAAAGACTTTCTTTACTTTTGGTTCAATTGTTTGATATTTTTGCGTAACTTTTCATTTCATTTAATTTTTCGTTATTTGTTTGAAAACCAAATCCTAACCAAAAACTGTTTTCCGTTTGAATGAAGTTATTCTGTTGTTTACTATACCTATCATATGATTTCCATACGTTTTCTAATAGGGCTAAGCATTTATATTCTGTACGGCATTTGGAACAGCAATGAAAGGAGAGATAAAAACAATCAGCCGATTGTCAAATATGAGACTAAAGACAATTCTGTTGCCATAAATCACTAGTCATTTGCAGACCTATTCTGAGACGTCTTATAAAAATATTTACACAAAAAAATCGAATGGAATTTAACCGAACCTACCGTTCAATGAGTTGTTCCAAAAACTTCTTTTCAATTCTCTTAAGAATCGGTTTTTCGATTCGAGACAACAAACGTTTTCATTGTTTTTATTCAAATTCTTATCGTATTTTCAATTGAAATACTATTGAAACGAAATGTTATTATATTTTTAAATACTTATATAAATATAAATATATTTGAAAAAAATTTCATATTTAAAAGAAGTCAGACATCTTTTGTTAGTGTTTTCCGCGATTTTAAGAACGTTTTTAATATGTTTTCAAAATTAATTCAAAGATTTATTCGAGTTTTTGATTTGTGATTACTTTTGAGTTGATTTTACTGATGATCTGATTATTGTATTGTTTTTATCACTTCAACAGTTTTTTTTGATATTAATATTGATTTTTCAAATTATTAATAGAATATATACATTAAAAGCCATATATTAATAGATATTATAATCAAATGTATTACTTATTAACATTCAGTTTTCAATTAATTAACTTAAAAGTTGTTTGAACTCTTAAACTGTTATTTAAAGAGATTTTTTCTGCGTATTTTTTACTCGTATTTTATACTTTTAATTAATTTACTTTGAATTTCGACTCAATTTTAATTATTCTTAACCTTTGTTTTGATTACAATTACTCCAAAAGTAGAGATTGTTTTTTCACTTCATTTTATATTAATTTTGTTGATTTTGATTATAATTATAATTAAATTTATCAGTGATTTACTAAAAAAGTTTCCAGTTTTATGATTTGTGTCTCAATTTTGGTGTATTTTCCCATAAATTCCTGAAATTTTTGAACAAAGAATAAAAGCTTTCGATTTGTTTTCTCTTTTTATTTATTTATGTTTTTCACGTATTTTAGGATTTATTCAATATTTTTCTTATGGCATATTTGAGAGCACCGGCTATTTGTCTGATGAAGAAATTGCTCGAAAAGAAAGAGTCGACACTTCCAATAATCGGCGACTTAATGAAGACTCTGAGCCACAGAATATAAATTCTGTCGAAGAAAATGAACCGTTCCTTACATGACGTCAATCACTATTATTGGTTACATTATAGGCAATAATTGATTTGATTTATATATTTATGTATTTAATAATTATTTATTTAATCTCAAAACTGAATCCTATATTCCTATCGATAGACAAAAAGACGAAAAGTCTTTTCTATAATATTTTTATTTAAATATTTATATTATTTCATAATTGAAATTCATTTCTTTGGGAAAAGTTATCAAAAGATTAACACGAATTTCACTCATTATCTTCAATTAAATTCATTGCTATACCAGTGATAGCCAAAGGGGTTCTGTTTTTGGTAGTGCTATCAAATTTTTGAGATAATACCCAATATTTGTGAAGCAATTCCTCGGATCAAAGAACTGAGGGATTAGTAGATAATCCAGGTCAAAAAATAGGACATTTACCCCACCAAAAATAACATAAATCACCATGCTTAATTAATTAAAATAACTGTTAATAAATATATTCATAAAATTGTGATAAAACTAATATAACTTTCATTGAAAATCGATAAGAATTTATCGTAAATAATACCGGAGCTATAGAACAGCACATATTTTTCAGGTCTTATATTGGATTACATATTATTTGATATTCGAAATACTTTTTTATGACAAAAAATATTTGTGGAATTCCGAGAGTAAACCCATATTTCAATAAAAAAAATTGTGCAAAAATATTATTTATTCATTTATTAAAGAATATTCTCTACATTTATATCCGACACAAATTTAAATATCAAATAATCATAACTTTTAATGTTTATTATAATATTTTTTATGTTTGATTCCTATCATTGGATTTAGTATTCATTGATTATTATTATTATTATTCAAAAAATTCAATTCTATTGAGGTTTTTGTGAAAAAAAGAGATAAAAAAATTGAAGTGAATATTGTTAGGGAAAGGCATAAAAATGACTAAATATAGCTTCAAATATAGCTTTACTGATAGATTCACATAATTCATCACTCGCTATAATATGACCTTTTGAACAGCGATAATACCTGTGCTGTAATTCGTTGTACTATCGTCTCTATGTATGCCTTAAGAGACGATATTCTCAAATAAATATATAAAAGTTGTGCAAAACTTTGGACAAAAATCCTTTAAATTAATAGTTTGGGCGGAAAACAGGTATCGCCTGTAGTAGTTGTGGTCTCTCCTATGAGAACTGCATTCTGTTATGAGAGCAACACTTTTGCCATAGCATTAGTCCAATTGCACTGCACAGCACAGCTGCACAGCACAGTAAAACTGCACAGCTGCACAACCATACAAGAGAACAGCACAGCCCAAACAGAACAGTTAGGAATTGACACAAAAGAAGTTGCAATTTCTGCACCAGTCGGTGGATCGATAGCCTATTAGATAATCAAGGAAAACAAATAATGTTATAATGGGATATACCTTGCTATTTATATCGATATTATTAACGTCTTCACAAGCCATCAAAAAAGGTAAAGACATTCACTGTTTTTAAATTTTATTTTTGATTCATATCATTGAAGACAAACACAAACACTGTTTCTCTTCATTCAAAAATAGAGATCAGG
>JAQFZI010000799.1:0-12886 GCA_034695605.1 Eupelops occultus
GTATAACCCCTTGCACATCTCTGATATTATACTAATACAGACATACCTTAAACATTTTACATATTTACACTCTTTTTCACTTGTATTTGGAATGTCCTCAATTTAATTTGGAGTCACTGTTGAGATCTTCAAAACTATTTGGAGTATAAACTATTTAATTTGGACTCAAACTAATTGTCAGCCTTCGTAATAATCGAAAGCATTTGTTTACATATTTTGATTGCATTGATTTCAATCAGTTTTATTGAAACTCTGAAATACGATTTTTAAGCTTTGATTACAGTCTCCAAAACTAAAAAAATTTGTTAAACAATTTTTTAAAACTTCTGTCTTTGAAATTTTTTAAAAATTCATACAAACACAAAAAATGAAAGATAGTATTTTATTTAATCAAAATTTAAATGAATATTTTTTTTTGTTCAATTAAATCGCTTAAAAAATAAAAACTATTTCCTAATTTCATATAAAACAATGCATTGAATTATTACGACGGCTGACAATTAATTTGAGTCCAAATTAAATAGTTTATACTCCAAATAGTTTTGAAGATCTCAACAATGACTCCAAATTAAATTGAAGTCAATCCAAATAGAAAAGAAAAACTGTGTAAGAATATAGAGTTATAATGTCTGATCAATTCTACATTATTCCTTCAATTATTTGTTGAGCCGATCAGAAAATTCAATTTAATACCACATTTCCAAAAAAAAAATGTTTTTAACAAAAAATCGAAAAAAATGTAAATTTTTGCTCAAATAATCAAAATGTTTCAAAAACAGATATAAACATCTTTTCTTATTTAAGATGTGTTCAAAAAGTCTGAAAATCCAGAGAAAGTGGCGGTTAATCACTAAAAATATGAGTATTAGAAGTATATAATAAAGATTCACAACACCTGATACCCAAAACCCATCGAATTCTTTTGGTTGAAAAACTTGAGCCGCAATTTCTTCGATCCTAAGGCGGGGATATTTCACTCGTTTGAGTCCATCGTCTGAATAAAACACAAGTTTTATCTAAAAATCGATACTTTCTCACAAAACATAAGTTTTGATACATTTTCAAACATTGAATAAGAATAATAAGTAACCATAAATTGAATTAATTAAATTAGCAAGTTGCAATGCATTCATTTAAATACGGAATCTCATTATTTCAAACTGTGAAAGGGGTCTGACCTGGAGTTAGGAGAATGATTGAAATGATTATGAGAGAGCAAATACATCCGATCACAACGAAGGCGATACACATCCCTTTGTAATTCTTTTCTTCTTCAGTAGAGGCGACCAAATCCTAAAAACGATAAAATTAATTAATTAACAAACAATTAACAGACGAGAGTTTGATTAAAATCCTTTGCACTTCTCTGAAAGTAAGGCATTTAAATTGATTTCATTGGATATTCGAAAAACGTTTCAAAACAAACGAAATAAACTTTCATTTGAACCTTAAATTTAATTTAATTTTAAAAAAGATTTCACTTAAACTAATGGTCTCTTCAAACAATAATATTTAAAACTTGTCAGAGAAAGGGATGGATTGAAATAAAATATAATTTGATAAATTAAAATTTAATGTTTTAATTTAATCCAGATTTATAAAGTATATAAGTCATTTTATCATGGTCTACTAAGATCCGAAATTATGGGGAATAAAGAAGGGGAATAAAATGGATACTGCAAGAACACCATTTTTTTAATTAAGAGTTTTTGGGTCTTATTTCTGCCAAATTAAACTCGTTTTTCTAAACGCGAAGAACGCATAATTTTAGAGAATTACAAGTAAGTTCATTTATCGGCTAAATAACCCAATTTGTCAGTCAAGTGAAGGAAAATATGGCCACTGGTTTTATTGCCTAATTTATCAAAGCACCATGGGATTCTTGCCAAATATAAAACTGGTTTCTGTAAAAGAGTGTCTTTCCTTCGCGAACCATGGCTTTCATTCTGCATTCAGAGAAGTAAACTAATATTCATTCAATTGTTTAGTATTCCTCTCAGGAAATGAAAACTATTGTTGCGCTGACCACAGATTCCAGAGATTAGCGACAAAGTGATAATGAAAAGGTGATAACAGGAGATAATTCTTTCGAAATTGAAATTTATTTAACATAAAAAATATTGTGATTAAAAATTAGAAACTATTTCAAATTTTGTGAAAGAACTTCTTTCCTATTAGAGCCTTAATAAAAGATCCTCTGATAATAAACCAAATTTCAAGAGATAATTGTGTCATTGCTTAACATATATTTCATTGAAATGCCTTACATTTTATCTAATTTTCTCGAATTCATTCAATAATTATCTGACAAAAGCAAACTTTTTTCTTCAGAATTCAAATGAATTGTAGGTTTAATTTGAAGAAAATCAATGCAATCATCAAATTTAATACTAAATGAGTGAATAATTAAAGAAAACTCTAATCTTCTTTTTTAGAACATTTTAATAATGGGTTGACATTTGCCTAATGGACGGCATATAACAAATGAACAAATCGTTAAAAATAAATTTAAATTTTTTTAAAGAAAGTTTGAAATATTATCTTAAAGAAGGCGGTGCTTATCTTCTACATTAAATATCAAACTAATGGTAAAAGATAGATTTACCATGCATGCTTTATTAGAACAATTTGGTCTTTGTATAAGCCGTAGCAGACTATACCGAAAGCTTATGAACTAAGAACTGCTTTAAATTCAATTTAAATAAAATGTAAAACTTTTGAATAAATAATAAAATTTAGATTTATTTCATTTGTATGTCATTTGGTTCTAACTTTTAATATTTAATTCAATCAAAATAATAATAAATGATTTTCTCAAATGAATGGAATTTATGTCAAAAATGTTCAGTAATTTAATTAAAATTTGAATACTTTTAACTGATTTGGAGCCTTAAAAACTGATCACATATTTCTATGAAATGAATTGAGAATTTGAAGAAATTACAATTTGTGAGAAGAAAGAGACATGAACATATCTGGCCTAGAATTACCCGGTAAATATACCATTTGTATATATATTACATGATTTGTTTTAAACAAGTTCTTCAAAGAATTATGTGATAACTCGTTAATTGTAATAATATTCTCAAACTTATATCTTATTCTTTTATTTTGAGAAAAATTGCTCTTGTTCTCTTTGTTAAAGTTATTCACTTCAAAAATGTCTATGCTCAATTCAGTTTAATTTGACTTCAAACCGAATAAACTTAATTTGACAAAAAGTAAATAAAATGCCTATAAATGGTGTTCTCAGAAGAAAATTCTTAAAAAAAAATCAAACACAGGTTAAATTAAGATATATCTCACCTTTTAAAAGGCTGTTATCAGATTAATTCAAACCATTCGTATTAATTCAAATAAAAATTAATTAAAAATGATGGCACAGGTAACTCAAATGGATAACATAGAAGGGGTGCAATCAGTCAAAAACCATTCAAAACCAGTGCTTTTACTGTTGGGAATTTGGAATCCATTAAATCGATTGATAAATAGTTTTCGATGACAAAGGATTCTTTTTTACCATTGATATTATTGAGGAATATTTGAGGAAATCAATGACTAAAAATTGATTGCGTTTATCAATTTTAAAAACTCCCCCACCCTTGCCCCTTTCTGGCTCAAAAATTGAGGAAAATTATGTTCTGATATAAGAAATTTTTAGCAAAATTGTAATCAAACTGTGGTTTAAACTCTATTAAAACTATATGAGTAAACAAAACTATTAATGCACAGGCATGCACAAGGGAGGTTTCCAAAAATGCCCCTAAACTCGAGCGTTAATAGTCCTTTTGTCAACAAATTTTCACCATAGTACTGAAAGGGAACTAAAAATAGCCTCTAAATCTTTAAAAATGTATCCTAAGATCGAGATAATTGTAAATTACAATTTGTAATTACATTCCCGCTATTAATCATATTTATGAATATATTTTAAAGAATAATTGCCTTATTTGAAGCGAAAAAGATATATTTACTCCCTAAACCCAATTCTGAGCTCCCCTGATATTACCAGAAGAGCTCCATTTATTGCGATTAGAGATACCACTTATCTTCTTCGCAATATTTGCTTTTAAAAGTTGGAAACATTTTATTCAAAATATTTCTGAATAAAACTAAAAGAAGTAAAAAAATTGAAAGTAAGTTCAAACCATTGATGCTCTTAATGTTGACCTTTTTTATCCATAAAATTTATTTAGACAATGCAAGACTCAACTTAAGAGGAAATACTCTTTTAAAAAATGCATTATTTTATTGGATTATACCCTGGATACACTTCATAGTAACAAATTTAAATAAATATCATTTTTAAAATTCTTGATTTGAATTGATATCAGATCTAAATTATAAAGATTATTAATTAAAATTGACCTCATCTTTGAGTTAAATTGATTTTTGGCTAAAAAATTGCTAAAATTGAGAAAATGATGTGATTTTGAAAATAAAAATAAAAGAGAAAAGATTTTATGGTCTCCTATTTCTTTTCAGAAGAAAGTAATCATTTTGTTTATTAAGGATTTTTTGTCTAATGTTCTCAAATGACATTTTTCTTGATTTTTGATAATAATTGCAAACACCTTGCATATCTATCAATTTGACAACCATAGCTTGAGATTTTCATTTTATGGATAATTGCCTTCAAATATCTCATAGTTTCAAAATTTTAATCAAAAAATTTTGCATAAATTGACTTTAAATTAACTGATGCTTCAAATTATTATATAAATTACAAAATAAATTCCTTCCCAATAAAAGATTATTTTTGCTCAAACCTTTTGATACAATGCTTGATATAAGTATTATTTTGGATAATACATTCTATCATTGCTTTTATCGACTATATTATTAACATAATTGCAAAGATTAGTTATTTATTTGATTTGTTGAACGCAATATTTTTCGAGTGCCTTATTATGTTTGATATAATTATTAACATTTAATTCGAATCGATATTTGTTTTGTTTTATTGAAGAATAAGATAACAGATTGAGAGGAATATCTCAATCATATCATAAGTTGTGGGTTTTGACAACTTTATGGTGTATTCTGTTATTCATCGCTTAATTGAATTTGAATGAACTCAAGTTTTTAACATCAATCAGACAATAAAGAGATTGCTTTCATAACATTCTGATTGCAATATAGGAATAGAATGAGTCTATGATTGAGTGCCAAAAATAATAAATAACTAATCTATCTAAATATTTAAATTATAAAATTATGCAAAAATAAGTTCATAAAGAATTTCTTTAAACTTTGTTTTGAGCCAATCTAAAACATTTTCAAATTAAAATTTGTATGACCTAGTTGTTTTTTAAAGCATAAAATTATGAGTGAAATATAATTAAAATATTGTTATTTGAGGACTTACTTCATCGATTAATTCTGCGGGATTGGCGACCGACTGTTTCTGTTCAGATGTCATTATTGGTGAGCGGTTAGACTCTATTTGTTATCACATTG
This sequence comes from Eupelops occultus, assembly GCA_034695605.1. Taxonomy (NCBI): domain Eukaryota; kingdom Metazoa; phylum Arthropoda; class Arachnida; order Sarcoptiformes; family Phenopelopidae; genus Eupelops; species Eupelops occultus. The sequence goes on from JAQFZI010000799.1 coordinate 5,461, forward strand.
AAAGCACTCATCGAATAGAAGAATATAATTCTTCTCTGTTCTGACATTAATTGTGAGATCAGTTAAGTAATTCTCGGGTTATATATATTCTGTGATCACATATACAACAAATGCAAAGAAAAAGAAAGCAAATCAAAACTCAGAGCACATGATATGTTGGATAACACATGTCCTCGAATTCAACATAAGTCACATTCGGATCAAATTATTTATTCATTGAATGAATTGTGGAAAAGCCTTAAAATAAGATATTTAAACTTATATTATTTATGAGAGACCGGCTCTCAGACAAATATTAGCACCAAGCAAATAAAGTCAAAAGGAAATCATTAATTAATGTTTATGTAATTCAAACATTTTTTTCTTATAAAGGAAATGGACTTCAGTTTAACGACAAAAAGTTCATCAATTATTAGAATGAGTTAAGAGTTAATCCATTCCAACAAAAATAGAAGAAACAGACGATTGAAGTCCATTACCAGAAAACATCGGAATCCTATTTTAAAAAAGGGAAAATTCGTTTCGATCGGTGCTGTTGTGACAGCATTAAAGCTAAGGGATTGGGAGAATACGGATGTGCGCTCACAGTTGCGCTCATCCACCAGCAAATAAGAGACTTTGCCTCTCAAGTCATTCCATAGCACAACCGTATTCCGCCAGTTCTGGAACTGAGTTCCCATCCAAACAAACAAAACTTGAGATCATTTCCTCGAAATCTTTTTTATTTTTTCAAATCAATTGATTATATAATTAACGATCACTTTTGTGATTATGGGGTCTATCTATTGATTACTTGTAAACGGTATCTAAACTTCAATTTTATTAGTGAATAAATATATGAATAATGGAAATACCGGAAAATGACCCAAATATCGATCACAATTTGAGCCCACATTACGTTTACTCTCTTCTGTTTCATAGAACGAATGGAAACACTTTTAAACCAAATATTATACAAAAATACAGACATTAAAGGAAGACTGAATCGAGAATTGCATTAATGCTTTTGCTTTTCTCACGTAATCACATATTTCTTGTAAGACATCAATCATTCATTTGATAATAATTTAGTCTGAAATGCTTTAATCAATTTTCGGTACAAAAATAAGTTTTCATTAAATTATAGTTAAATAAATTCTTTAATGAATGACATCCACTGGATTTCAATACAAGTTTTAATAATTAATTAAATCTCTTATAATTAACTTTCATTTTGGTGTAAAACGCTTTTAACGGCTATTTTCTCCTTTTTGTATAAAAGAATAAACTTTTATAATATAACCACAAATAGTCTTTTGATAAAAAAAAGTATTCATTCATTCATTAAACATTTGGCTTAAAAAGAAATATATCTTTTTTTGAGGGCAAACTTTTTTGCTTCAGGACTGCATCCAATAAATTGTTTCATAGAAATAAGTTTTTTAGTATTTTTTTTGTGTCTTTTCACTGAAGGCTTTGAATTTGTAAATTTTGAAAAAGAGTGCCATATATTCATCGATTATGTGTTTCGTAACCAACTGCCAGACTCTGAATTAAGGTCTGAATAAAATATGAAATTCTCTATTCATAAGAATTCTGTATATTTTATTTTAATTCAAATTTTAGTATTTCTTTTCCGAAAACATTTGACTTCGAATAATAGAAATACAAGAATATAATAGTTTTAAGTGAAAAGCCTTAAAAGAAGTGCTAACATTCGATGTAATACTGAATGAAGAGCTCAACAAAAGAAGATAATGAAGAGAAAGGCAGAGAAAAGCACTGTTTATATGCAGACCACAAAACACATAAATCAAAAATTATTCACTGATCCTTCAAATCAATAAAAATATTAATATGTATATCGTTTTCTATATATAATATTAATTAACTCCATAAAAGTTGTAAATGTTTTTCACGCAATTATTGAATGAATAATTAGAGGAGTAATTGTCTAAAAACCTTATTTTATAATATAATTAATAATTAATTATTGATTATCTGATTTTCAATCAAATTAGACCAAAAACATTATGAAACAGAGTCAGAGGTCTATTAAAAGTCTCAAATAATTTAATAAACATGCAAAACGTTAAAAGAAATGTCAAATTCTCCCAAAATAAATCTATTCAATAAAAACACTTCAAAATAGGAAATTGATTTCCTTTACTCTAAAGAACACCATTTAATTTGTTTGTTATTAAAATTGTATTCAATTGAATAATAGGTTATTAATAGCACTAAACAACAAAAAATCGATTGACATTATTGATTATTTTTTAGATAATTGTTTGTCCGATATTTTTTGGGAAAATGTTAATTAAAATTAGTTTTAAATAAAAAGCAATCTTTTATTCCAAATGAAAATTTCAATCAATACCCAAATGCAAAGAAACTATGATAGGTCAAATATTTAACAATCGATTTCATAGTATACAATGCATACGAAAAGACTAAGATCCAACATCTAATTTTGTCATACAATTTAAAAAAATTCATTTTAATGATTCAATTTTAGGAAGATTATAATTTATAATTTATAAAGGGCAAATTAAAAAATTCAATTAAAATTGTTAGGAGTTTAAAATGGAATTATTTATTTTTAAAGATAAATTAGATTTTCTGCACTCATTAACTTCAGAGATATTATACTATAATGTATGTAATGATATGATAGGTGAAAATATAGGTAACATATTCTGTCAAAATTGTATAAGGGCCAAAAGAAGGCGGAAATGCAAATGGAAAACCGCCATTTTATTGAATTAAATGATGCAAAATAATAGAAGAAGTCATTCAAGATTTTGAGGAATTTTAGATTATTATTATTTTTGTCAATTCATTCAATAATTTGATTTCTCTTTTGAAAAAAAGGCTAACAATTGCTATAAAATTCTGAAATCTCAATACTAAAGATATATTGTGTCGGTTCAGAATAAAAGTTGAAAAGTAGGACTACAATAAATAGTTTATTGATTTGGTGTGCGATGTCTGGTGATGCGAAAAAACACTTCACTCCAGAGCTTAAGTTGTCTGATGTTTATTAGTATTAACAGATCAGACAATCATTCGATAATTGATGCCATTCGAGGATATACTTCACTCAAACATATAAATAGATTCACTGAATATTTCCATGTAATGGACATATAATACACTCCACATATATATTTTGTGTCAAATATTAGACCATTTTTTGGAATAATTTAAATATATTTTAAATATATTTTGAGCCCAAAATGTTTTTAATATTAAGTGAATTCATATTTAGATTGATTTGGGCTTAAAAATTGTTAAATGCCTTTATGTTTATATGATTTTCTCATAATTTAAATAAGTTTTAAATTTTCAAAATTTAATATTTATTTCACAAAAGGCTAAGAAATTAAAACAAAATAATGAAAACTATATTACAATCAATTAATGGATTAGTTATTAATTAAGTGAATTGAAGGGATTAAATAAATGATTAGATGTATTACTGGAAACATAGATAAGATTAACCACAGATGACGAGTCCAGAAGTGGTTAGAAGTGAGGCATACATACTTTGCCGGCAAACAATTCTGATATAACTCTGAATTAAAACAATTAATAAATAAATGAAAGAAAAGCCTATGATTTGGGACTCACGTAATCCAAAGCGAAAGTACGAAAAATATGTACGAAATGCCGACCTATAAGTCAGAAGACATTCAGACCATTGATTCAAATATGATTTGCAATGAATGTCAGACCTGATGGGAACTGGGAAGTTGGTAGGGCTGACCCCCAATACTCTCAACAGTGAAGCCCATCGGGAATATGACTGCCGCCAAACAAAAGAGAACCATTGCTCCGAATCCAAACCAACGGCCATAAGATATGACTAAAGGGTTCCATTTGGACACAACAAACAACACAACTGTTGTGGTCACACACATACAGCCCATTATTATACACAATAAAGTCATTGTCCACTCAGTCTGGAGTTGAGTTGAATAACAATAAGTATTTCGGCCATAAATAGAGACACACGAACGCAAAAGACCGAAACGAGTGTCTCCTCCAACTTCAGACACAATCCAATCGGGAAGTATTAACGATATTATAGCCAATACATCAGCCGTAAGGAAGAGTGTCGTTGATATAACAGTTAACTTATCCATTGTTTGATGAATTGGTTCAACAATTGGATCAATAATTTGTGGCAAAACTTTAAATCGATTGACATTTCAGTAAAACATAATTTCATTTCAATTTGTTTTGTTTTGGTTTTCCTCAAACGTTCACAAACAACGTATACACAAATCTACTCATCAATCATTTTAATATGAATATGAACTTGCTTAAATTCAGCCCTGATCAAAGAAAAGAGTGGATGTTTTAGAATAATTATGCAAGCAAATAGGGCAAGGAGAATAAAAGGACCAAGAATGAAATGGCAGAAAATCAATGATCAAAATTTTGGATTCAAAGTTTTTGGCGATTTAAGAGACATCTATTTTACAGAATTTGAGATAAAACATCTATTAAATTATTCTTATCTCAAGAATTTGTCATTTATTGTATATAAAGGAAGAATATTTGTGCAAGAAGATTTGTAAGTTTAACGCAATCTTATTTAATGATCTTTTCTTACAAAAGAAATGAAAAATTATAGACTCTAATCAAAATACTGAACACACTTTTCTTATTTTCTTATTTAATGGCTTTTTCTCTTTCAACTTTTTTTAGGTTGAATTTCTTCTTTGAAATTATATTTTAATTAAAATGTTTATTAAATTTTCATTCAATCAATTAGAAAAATACGAGACTTTTGGTAAATGTTTTCATTTTCTCCAATATAAAAGATAACGTAGTCTTTAGTCGAATCACAATAACACAAATTTTTCAAAAATGTCTTTTCACTCCAATCTCATTGAAATCTTTTGAAATTCAATTTTTTTTTTGTCAAAAATGAATTTAAATTCAATTCAATTGTTTTTTTTTTAAATAAATCTTTGAAATATAAGAAAAGAAAATTGAATCAATTTTTATGATGATTTGGTGAACATTTTTCTTAATATTATTCTCTTTTATTTGAAGACTTCGATGAATACTTAAGAATAAGATGTGATAACAATTAAATAATTGGTGACACCATTGATATAAAAAGTTAAATATTTTCAGATTATATGCCATTAAATGCAATCAAATGATTGTCAGATAAAGGACAAAAATATTAATATAGAATGTTTTAAAAATGAGTTTGCTTAATTAAACAAAAAATATTTGAAGAATTTTATCAAACAATTAGTTAATAATTTAAATTATGACTAAAACTGCGTTTCCATCAAATTATTCTACACATACAAGTTTTTAAAATAGATTTATTATTTAACTAATTAATTAATAATTACTTATGAGTAGTGATAGTCATTAACAAACTTAAAAATCAAATTTAGTAAAAGCTAAAGGGGTAGTCAATCCTTAATAAAATATAAAGCTATTCAGAGAACATAAGTGGTGTCTAAAAAATAATAAAAATTTAGGGGTTTGTCGTTTTATGCTTTTGTGAACTCCCTTTTGTGACTCTCCACTAAAACCAATTTTTGATTTAATATCTGTCATTAAGCACTGAATCTGATTTTAAATGTGCATGTTCAAATTTAAAGTTGCTTGTTTATGTTGCGTCAATACTTTTAAGACATATTTCAGATAACGTTTGATGAAAAACACAAGTTTTATATTATTTTTTTTGTTATGAAATTAAATATATAAAAGGCATTAATCTATTAATCATTCTTAGAATGAGAGCCAAAAAAAGTTAATATTCAATTTGATAGATAACTTAAACTTAGATTTAAATTAGATTTAAATTTTATATATTTGAGTCAAAGATAGTAAGTAATGATAAAAGTCATATGTTCTGGATAATTCCAAACAGTAGCCAAATGTTGGGCAACACTTAATTTTAACTTATAATTCAGTTGAGATAATTTGTAAGCATTTGCCCAAAACGACGACTCACTTGAATACTAATCAAATCATTAATAGTATTTAGTTGGAAAAAACGTTATAGATCAAATAGAAAGGGCATAAGTTGTGCCGCACAATCGATGCACACTTAAAGTATTTGTATAATCAGTATTTATTATTTTAATAATCAAATTCTCAAATTATAATTAAGTATTTCATCAAAATTTAGTTAATTGAAAACAATTATAAAAGTATTTAAGTTACGGAACTATAAGATTAACAAAGAAATTAAATTAATTTTGCGTGAAATCGTGAAATAAATGAGGCAGTCCCTTCCATGCCTCACAATTTATAATCAACTCTATAAGACTATAAATAACTAAGAGGATTAGATGATCGTATAGCTGTGCAAAAAAAGTATTTGCAGAATGTGTGTCATCTCAACCAATGTTTTGGTTCCAAACCACAACTGATATCAACTTTAATACTGTTTTATAAATATTTTATATAAAAAGTTTTATCGAATTTAAAATATATGAAATTATATTTAAATAGAAAATGAATTCAAATACCCTATTAACTCCTTTTTAAGCAAACACACTTATTTAATAATTTGGTCACATGACTACGGCTTAATTAATATTAGATAAGTCTTTTGCAACCATTAATCAAGAAGAAATTAATGGAATGAATTATAAACTTTATTTTTTAATTTAATATTGAATTTATTAAAAACATTTTTCATGTTTTAAACTCCAATTAATCTTATTTTAATCAGAAATACATTGTATTAGTTTCTAAAGTGATTGGAATGTCCTCCTAATTCTTAACACAATAAACAGACTTATGAACTATAGGGTTAAATGACATAAATGGAGTGCCTTTCAAATATTTATTGTTAAGCCTAAAGTAACTGTCATTCCATAAAAAGCGAAAAAAGAGACTTCGCTTAAAATGTAGAAATAAGGGTATAATTCATATGAAAGGAAAATAAAATTTCAAATTCATATCTATTTCTCGATATAAAAGCAAAATGAGATGAAATATATTGCAATAAATGTATGACTGAAAATAGAACTGTTTAAAGGCATTACCTATTCGTGATCTGCATTACATAAAATCATTACATTCTTTTCTAAAATTTAAACTGAGTTTAGTTCATTAAAATTTAAACCAATAAAATTCACTCTAATTTTATTAGTAAACATTTGTGTGCACGCTATCAATGTTTTTCCAAGATTAAATAAAACATTTTACATTTACTACTTAAGCATCAAACCTACAAAAGGAGTGAAATTTAAAAGTGTATATGTCTTAAACTTTTAGATATAATAATTTGGTCAGAAATTGAGAAATAGTGTACACACTGTCCGCTCAGAACTTTCTCAATAAGAATGGAGAAAAAAAGTAATTTGGTTTTGAGTCAATATTTTCTTTTTGTGTTAACCAATTTGTGGAGTATATAAATTTTTATTTTCTGCCCCTAAACATACTTCTTACTAATCAT
>JAQFZI010000800.1:0-12884 GCA_034695605.1 Eupelops occultus
AGAATACTATGACGTTATCGAGTGATTTGAACCTTAAAAGTTAGTTCTTAAGACATCTCTTAAGATACCACTGACTGATATCTTATAAAAGAGTGTACTGTTTAACACTTTTGCAAAAATAGGTTTCAATTATTACTAAATAATAAACAAACAAATAAAAGAAGTTTATCACACATTTTATGTAAAATAAAGAATGATAAAACTATAAAGATGCAAGGTATTCGTGGTATTCGCGTTTATATATTTAGCTATGAAAGTAATAATGTTTTTTGGGCTAAACTGGTTTTGTTTAGTCCACTATTGAGTGCAAAATCAAAGGCTTTTCAAAAGTAAACAATAAAATGAAAGTTTAATCTCTTCGATAATCTCTTCAAACCAAATAAGTTGTGATAAGTTGTCATCAAATGAGAGGCGGCACTAAAATCACTTAAATTTTTATTTTAATTATTCTTCAAATGTGTTATTAAAGACTAATTACAAATTGTTTTCAAAAAATATGTTTAAAAACAGTTATATCAAAGACTGTTATAATAGTTTGAGTTTAACTAAAATATATTAAAATAAATGCAAAAATATAAACATTTAGAGAAATAATTGAAATGAAATGAAATGAAAATTCGTAATAAAAGTTTTGGAATACATTTCTTCTATTAATTCTTAATTTCTTTTAATGAAATTTAGGAACTTTTAAATACTGATTGAAATGTGAATTAAATTTGACGCCAAATGCAAATCAAATTCACTGAAGTGCAGGCAATCAATAATTTAAGGTCAGGACTAATGGCCACAGTATTAACAATAACGGGTTTTTTATCGTCGAAAATCAATTTCTTATTCTTTGAGATATTTTCGATTGGAGGCCATTCAAAGATTCGGTTCGGTTTCATTGTTTCGGTTTTATTGGTTTCATATTTTGGAAACTGTGAGGTGTCGTATACCCATATCTGACCCTTTGGGCCACCGCTTATTAAGAGGTTCTTTTGAGCCGATAAGTATATGAAAGGATATTCGAAGTCAAATGATTGGAGTTTCAATTTGATTACTTTGGAAAACAAAACAGATCTCAATTCTGTTTTATTGTCTATTTTGTCCGCTTCTTCGATGACTTTCTTGAGATCAATAACCGAAACATATTTTGTTGAGTGAATACGAATAGCAATCAAGTCTTCGTCTTCTGGTATCACAGTTAGGCCGTCCACTAAGGTTTTGGTTTTCATTTGAACCAAAATACGTTCTGAAGAATCGGATAAATCTAAAGATTTTAACCAAAAGGTTACTCCCTTTCCTCCGGAAGCCACCAGAGTTTGGTATTTGTTTGAAAAGCAGAGACTCAACAAATTGTGTTTTGTGTCGATATTTCTCAACAATTGAGTTGAGTTTGCATTTTGTTCCGGACTTGAAATTCGCCACAATTTTACGAATTTATCGTAAGAGGCACTGAAGAGAAGATCACTTTTGGCGAAAACCAAAGCATTTATTTGATCTGAAAATATAACAAATAAATTAACAATTGATTAGTTTAGATGAGGCCTAACCCGAGTGAGCCCTAACTTTCTCGAAACAGTGATATCCATTCAGATTTGAAAGTAAATGAATCGTTGTTTTTCCGCCCACCGCTAAGATTAATGTTTCTGATGGACTGTTGTCCTCCGAACAAATGGTAATAACACTCCACGCAAGAGATACAAACTCTTCTGCTTTGTTGTCATCAATATATCGGGCAATCACTGACTTTCTCGACCTTTCGGTTGATTGAATACAATCGATAATACAGACCATATTTCCCCCACAAGTGGCCAAAAATCTATTTCCATCACTTTTATCACTGCCTTCAGATGTCTTTGGCTGAAAGACAGCGCTCCAAATACAGGTTGAATTGTCGAACATATCTGTTGAAAGACATTTTAAATTTTAAAAACAGTCAATTGAATTAGTCTCCGAAAGGGAATCCCTTAAGGGTTTCCCTTATTCCCTTAAAATTGCCTCAATGTAATAAATTGCAGAAAATATGACAACTTTTATGAAACATTGGCTTTAAAAATGACTCAAATAATAATTTTTCAGTTTTTAATGAATAGATTTAATTGAGTTAACATTTATTTCTAATTAGATTTAATTCTGATTTGTATTAATTGCACATAAATTGGTTTGAATTTGATTATATTATAGTTTCTTATATTGAATTTCATTGGTTATTTTGATTATCATAGATTAGTTTAATTGGTTAAGGGATTCCCTTAATGGAATAGGGAGGGGACGGGTTTGACTGCTCGGGAGTCGGGAGGGAACGAGAGTCAAATTTTACAACTTTTCGGAGACTAAATTGAATTAAGAAATGGATGGATAGACATCCATTACATCCAATACATTGTCACAAAAATAATTTGTTTACCGTTTTCTTTGCAGTGACAGCGAAGATATAGTTTTGGTGAGTAATCAATTGAATGACTATTAGATTCTAAAGAATCATTGGTTCCACTCGTCTCTCCATTGGTGCCATTTATGGCGATATTTGTCAGACAAACACTTGAATTAATGTCACGTCCATTAGTGGACCCGACCTTTGACTCAGTCTTTAGACGTTTTGAGCGCATTATTACTTAAAAGATTGTCTCAAATAAATTAACATCAAATCAAAAGATAGAGAAATAAAACATAAAAACAAATAATTGAATCAATTTTGTTGATTTGTGGCCTAATATCCATTGATTCGCGCTTTACTCTAATTGGTTGACTTCACTTCACATGACTTAAATCGACTCTCAATTCCATTATTTGAGTCATTGTTTATGTTATGTCCGCCCAAAAGGTAAGAAATATTAAAGTTAAAGTCTAACCTTTTTGGAACCTTTTGATTCATTCAAACAAATATATTAGTAATAATGATAAACATTAAAAGGTAAGCTAAAGAGTAAACTGTACTTTAATATTGTTTGCCTTTAAAAAGTTGGCGCAGACATTGTTTATGTATTGATTTTATAGGATTTGCTTTCAATTGAGCGCCAAAACAATTATTTAACGCATTATTTGATGATTTATTGTTTAAACTTTAAAATCTGTTTACGTTTTGTTTTTCATTTAAAATTATTTAAAACTTAATTAAAACTGTTTCGGGTAAGTCTCAGTTTATTCTCACTACAAATTCAATTATTCGTTTTTATGAATTTGGTTTGTTTTGAAAATTGTTTACTCAATTGAAACTCATTGTGATATCACTTTAAATGTCTTTTACTGAAAAAGAGCTGCTTTTTATAAAAACTTATTGTTAGACAGTCTGAGACTCAGACTATTATTTTGTGAAAATGTGTGAAAACAATCAAAAGTCAAATACAAATCAAATGAATCAACAAATGCTTGAAATGATTGAACAAAAACGAAAACTTGCGATCGAAAGAAGAGATAAACGTTTGATGGAAATGAAAGCACAGACTTCTGTATCCAATAAGAATGAATTACTTCCGTCATCTTCTTCTTCCTCCTCCTCTTCAAGTATTTGTGTTCAAAAACAGTTAATGACTAATATTAAAGGAAAACCTCAATTAAAAGCAAATGAGAGCCCAAACAAAAAGTCTAAACTCAAGAGTCCTTCGGATAAACTAAAAGAAAAGAAAATCCAAATCAATGGATCGATTCGTTTAATATCCGAAAAGAGATTTGAAATCGATATTCAATATAATGGAGATGTGGTCAATATATTCAGGAAAATAGAGTCTCGCGATTGGAATATAACCACAAAGCGATGGACTTTTGATATAAAAGATTACAAGAAAATAATCCTCGAATTGAAAGGTTTATCTTCCATTGATTTTCAGTTTTCGGATACAATTCCCGAACGCGTTATGAATGCTCTGATCGAAGCCCGAAATCGTCCGAAAGAAGCCATTGATTTGTCCCAAAAACTTGGCTCTAAACTAATGGAAAGGTTATATTCGTTTCAAACAGAAGGCATATTATTTGGTATTAGAACAGGTGGTCGTTGTCTCATAGCTGACGACATGGGTTTGGGTAAAACAACACAAGCCATTGGTATTGCACAATGGTTTCGAGAAGACTGGCCCTTATTAATAGTGACGCCCTCCTCTTTGCGGCTTCAATGGAGGGATTCTCTTATAGAATGGTTGCCAGAAATTGAACAAAAAGATATTCTGATTGTGGAAAAAGTGAACCAAACTTTACCGAAAATTGGAATCACAATAATTAGTTACGATCTGATGGCAAGAATTAGATCTCAATTTACTCTCGAATCCAAACAAATCTATAATTTTGTTATTCTCGATGAAAGTCATTACATAAAAAGTGATTCTGCGGCTCGAACTGAGGCAGTACATACCCTGGCCAAGTCTTGCAGAAGAGTTGTATTGCTTACTGGCACTCCAGCCCTTTCGAGACCAATGGAACTGTTCACTCAAATCAAACTAATTGATCCAAAACTATTTACGAGTAAACACGAGTTTGGACTTCGCTATTGTGACGCTCAGCTCAAGAAATTTTTTGTGAGAGGAGGTTATGGCAGAGGAAGGGGAAGAGCACCACATAATCAAAAACAAGTCTGGGATTATAAGGGGGCTAAAAATTTAGATGAACTTCGAATCATTTTGGAGGCAACTCTTCTCGTCCGTAGACTTAAGACAGAAGTTCTCAAAGAATTGACGAAAAAGAAGAGAGAAATGGTTTTAATTATTACTCTTTTGATTTGATTTTAATTATTTTTTTGAATTTTCAGATTATTATAAAATTGAATCATTTGAACGAAAAACAGATTAAAAAATTGAAATTCTTTTCCAATATTATTCGTAAATTACCGAATTTGAGTTTCAGATCAGATGAGAGCACTTCACTCTTTGATTGGTATATTGAGAGCGCTTTGGCCAAAATAGAACCTGTTTGTCATTATTTGGAACAATTGCTGAACAAAAATATTAAACTACTTTGTTTTTGTCATCACAAACAAATGATGGACGGAATGCAAGAGATTTTGGCCAAAATGAAAATAAATCACATCCGTATCGATGGCTCGACTCCATTAGCCGATAGACAAGAAGCCTGTCATGAATTTCAAACTAAAGCGGACTGTCGGGTGGCATTGTTAAGTATTACTGCCTGTGCCACTGGTCTTAATCTAACGGCCGCTTCGACTGTAGTATTTGCTGAACTGTTTTGGAATCCGGGAATTCTGTCCCAGGTAACAATATTTATATTCTCCTTTATTAGACAATTGTTTAATCACTTCTCTTAGGCTGAAGATAGAGTCCATCGAATCGGTCAAAAAAGTGATGTAAAAATATATTATTTGGTCGCAAAGAATACAATCGATGATATGTTATGGCCTTTGATTAGCAAAAAGTTGGAAATTCTTAATAAGGCTGGCCTTAGTAAAGACAACTTCGATGAGGCCACTACTGCTTTGGACTCATTTGAAGCAGAACAGCACCTCATCACTGAATTCTTTGAATCTCTCGATGAAAATGATAGAAAATCTTTGATGGAAACCGACTTTAATTTCGATGAAAACTGATGTCTAAAACAATGAAAACTATTATATTTTTGTAATTTTAATAATTTTTTGAGTTTTGATTCAAATATTTAATGATTAATGCGTTTAAATCAAACTATATTTCAAAATATTCGATATATTTTTGAAAATTCTAATATATTTTTAAATTATTTCAAAATATAAAACTTATTTCTCATAAAAAGTAATATTTTGATATCATTTTCATTGCAATTGTTTTTGAATTCACATATTTTTAGATCACTTAGTGTTTAAGTGTTTGTTGATTAAAAGGATGTCTCAGAGATCTATTACTGCGTTCTTCAAACCGACCCAAACCATCAAAAGAAAGCTCAGTGAAAGTCAACCCAATGAAGACGACAATAAATCGGTAAAACATATAATGAAAGGCCTTTACATTAAAAGACTTCCCCGAATATTAGACTAAACAGCAAAAGACATTCCAACAACAGTCCATTAATTATGATTTGAGTAAAGTCATACAAAAACAATCGTTATTAACGCCAGCCCTTTCAGGGAATATTGGTCACACCTGGTTTTTAGCTTTAAAGCCTGAGTTCTCAAAAGACTATTTCAAAAAAGTATTCGAATTGTTTTTTGTTTGAACTAATTTTAATTTTATATTAAAGTTAAGTGTATTTCTGGAATCAGAGCGCAAATCTGCGACAATCTATCCGCCCGTCACTCAAGTATTTTCCTGGACTCAAATGACAGATATTTTAGAGGTAATGCTTTTGATTCTTAAATAATTTGTTTAAATAATTAAATTTTATTCTGCTTTTTAAGACAAAAGTTGTGATTCTGGGTCAGGATCCCTATCACGGACCAAAACAGGCTCACGGTTCGTATGATAGCACATTAAAAAGTTCTTTATCAATTTTTTATCTTAGGTCTTGCATTCAGTGTCACAAAAGGTGTACCCCCACCACCCAGGTATATATATACATGTATATATAATATTTTTATGACTAAAATAAAACTCTTGTTCTTAGTTTAATCAATATTTTCAAAGAACTGGAAAACGATATTCCAGATTTTAAGAGACCAGATCATGGTGATCTCACCGGTTGGGCAAAACAAGGTATCATTCAATGATTTGCTGCCAATTATTTGATTTTTCAAATAAATATTAGGCGTATTATTGCTTAACGCGTGTCTGACAGTGAGGGCTCATTCCGCTAACTCTCACTCCAGCAGAGGTTGGGAGCAACTGACCGATGCTGTCGTCAAATGGCTTAATTCAAACGTCTCGTCTGTCGTCTTTCTTTTGTGGGGAACTTATGCACAGAAGAAGGGAATTGTGATAAATGAGGTCTCAATTATAATCATTTATTCAATTCATTGAAATATTTTATCAAATTGAAGAAAAAGCATTTGGTATTAAAGAGCACACATCCCAGTCCCCTCTCAGCTCACAGAGGATTCCTTGGATGTAAACACTTTTCTTTGGCCAACGATTATCTTATAAAGAATGGAAAAAAGCCCATCGATTGGAATGACTTACCATAAACTTTATTTGAAGTGATATTACAAACCAAAGCAATCAATATTTTAATCCAAAATCTCTTAATTTTTAAAATTTTTAATACGTTTTTATTGATATTATGTTTTATAACGAAATCACACTTTTTTAACACAAGTCTTGAAAATTTTGAGAGTATTTCGGATAAATTCATTTATTTCTGCATATATTTGAGTAACCGATAAATCCATTAACTTTTTCGACATTTTTTTTTATTATTGTTTTAATCGACAAAACTTGTGGTTAGAGTTAACATTAGTTCTTAAAGACAACCAATAATCTTAATCTTAATAATAATAATAATAATAATAATAATACTTAAATAAAGGCCACAATCGATGATTAATTTATAATTAAGTCGTAAAACAAAGTCAATGATCACAACAGCATTAAATTAGAGCTTATTATTAAACAAAAACTTTTCGTTAGGAAACCTATCATTTTTAAACCAATTAAGACTATTCGCTAATTATTTGTTTGACTATTTGTTAATAGAATATTTCAATTGAATAAACATTTCATTAAAATTATTCATTAAGCCTTAAATTTGTTTACAATTATACGAATGGCAAGAAATGGCCGATTGATATCACGATTAGCTGTCAATCGGTCTAATTTCTGGTCATTCTTCTTAACACTAATTGTTATTATCATATAATTTATTGCTTTTAAATATATTTTATATTTAATTACAATATTTATAATATATATTTATATTTTTGATTGTATCGAATCCATGTTCACAACAATCGCACCACTATTTTGAGGAATAATGCGATCGAAGCAAACCATAAGCAGGACAGTCATAAAATGTTAAATTATTCGGTTATTTTGGTAACATTTGACACAACACTCGAACAGTGATTAAAAGCATTTGATATTTGCTATTAAACGGCATATTCTCAGAACAGATATAAAACAAAATTTAATTAATATTTCGTCGGATTAGTCGACACTAAAGTTATATTAGAGACTATTGTGGAGAGCTATGGAAAGCCAGGGATCAGTTTATAACTATGGTTCACATATCGCCAAAAATACCGGCGAAAGTTTTACGAAGATTCCTCATTGTGTCGTCCACTTCGTCCCCTTTAGTCTCTTCGTTAGTGGTCTGAGAGCCCTTTCTGAATAGTGGGGGACGACTCTGCGTTTGTGGCGGATTCTGTTGGGGATTCTGTTGGGGCTCAGGCACTGGCGGCTGATTTTGGCCAACAGTGCTGGCATTTTGATGAGAAAAGGGATTGTTTTGACTCGATATCGAATTAACCGCTGTTTGATCCTTAGACCCTCTTCGTTGTGTTTGCTGTGGAGGGCCACCCTGTGGGGCCATCACTGGAGGTGGTGGTCGTTGTTGTGAAGCTAATGATTGACCTCTTTGTAATGGTTGGTTTGCTTGTGGCGGATTCTGTGCTCCTACCCTGGGACCCATTGAGCCCGGGTTTGTCATCGCCTTAAATAATTAATTAATTTATTGAAAAAAATTATTTGAAATTTTTTAATAGAGATGTTATAACCTGTGGCTGTGTTTGGCTCACATCAGATGGTTGTTCTTCAGTACTGCCCCCAACACTAGTAGTTACACTCAAACGCTTACTAAACATAATTAAATCAATTTTTTGTTAAATAACTTTTTTTGAGATTCAAACAAAAATTTGTTAAAAATTTAAAAGGTTTTAAAGAATGCCTTACTTTAAGGCGGGTCTACATAAGTATTGCATTCTTTGGACGACTAAATCTGCAATCGAACGTCTGTCCTCTTCTTGAGATTCTCCAAGAAGTGTCATCGCAGAGCCGGTCACCTGATATACATTCAAATTATAAATTATGGCACTCTTTCTCGGAAAAGCAATAAATATTAAAATGAAGAGAACACTACTATAGGAGTCCTATAATAGTCCTATAATAGGACTGTTTACTCAGTGAGTAATACTCACTTCAATTATCTGTTCTCTTCCGTCTTTGCCTATAATGAGTTCAATGGCACAGATATCAAGTCCACCAAAAGAGTCTGAAACCTCTTCAATCCATTTCTTATATCTTTCATTTACAGCTATCTGTTCCAAAACGGCTGACCCCACGTTAGCCTTCCAGTTACCAGTAATTGATTTACGACTATATTTGTCACATATTTGTTAATAATTTAATCAAAAGGAAAGAAAGACTTAACGCATAAGCTTTTAAATTGTTTCCAATCTTCTGAATGTGAACATCACATTTGGCGTCAATGTATGGTTCAATTGTACAGTAGGTGCGGGTGACGGCCACAACACTCGCCAAGTCATAGAAGTCCTGAATGCTTTCTACTTTCATCTTGCCCTGACCTGAATGAGACGGACCAATTTTCACAACACATGGAAATCGAGAAGGAGTTGTCTGTCAATAAATATTTTAAATCATTAATTATACAAAATATTAGACAATTGATTGACTCAATTAATAATATAAATATGTTATCATGCAACATTTATTGAATATCTTACACATGAGACCATTTAATTTTAGATTAAAGATTTCAACATTTTATTAAAAATTGATATATTATTTTGTCTTGATAATATGAAAATGTGATTTTGTCTCACCATTTCTCGATGAGTCGGGTAAAAGGTTTGTTCAATCAATGGGAAATTGTCCTTGCCAACTCTCCTTTGAATGCCAATCAGATGAGAAAACTGAAAGAAATTAAATTTTTTTATATATTTTTTTTAAAATTTGAGTCAAAATTGTCAAAAAATTGTATGAAGAGTTGACTGACCACCCAGGGCCTATCCTGGAAATTGTACGCTTCAAATAAAATCATTAGAATGGTTAGTGATCGGTTAAAATTAAGTTATCAAATACCTTGTTGACAATTGGGCAGAGTATTGATTTTACCGAATGCCAGCCCTAATAAGATATCCCTGTGATCTTCCTTTACATCACGAATGTGTTGACGGATTAACACAAAATCGGGTCGGAATGAACTGAATTTCAAAAATAAAACCATTTTTGAGTCAAATATAACCCGAGTTAACCGCAAACAGCCTCTTTTGTCACTAATTTAGAGAATGAATGTTACCGTGCCACTTTTGATCCACTCCTATCATATCCAATGATACTGACCACTGTTCCGGATTCAGAATTTGAGGCTAAAGTGAGATCACGGAATTCTGCCTGATCAAATTCAAACAATTTTTGGTTAAATAATAATTGGTAAGTTTAGAAATTCAAATGTACCTGTTCGACTTTGATATCCCACTCCCCCTGCAATCGTTTGCCTCTGAAGTATTTAGACCTGAAGTGATAAAAAAAATTTTAAAATGAGTGGAATGTTTCGAGTGTCTGACCAACCAATCTGTTTGGTGATCGTCAATAACCAACAAAATCTTTTGTCGGTCTTTATTGGTTGCAGTTCTAGCGATTTGCTGAACAGTCGAAGTAACACTTCCTGTCAAAGATGTGGCGCGCGATAAGAAAGATGAGACACCAGAATGATGCGGTGATGTGGGAGCACTTGTTGTGTTACTTCCCTTGAAGTTTAGAGTTAGATCTGATGATTGAGATACCGAATGAGTTGGTGGTGCGTTTGCCTCACTCCTATTCTGTGGAACACCACTTGGCTTTTCATTTGAATTTTCCTTTTTAACAGTTTTTCATTAAATTTATTAGTTTTAAGTCAATTTAAAAATTGAATGGAAAGCCTACCAATTCATCCTCAAAGCCTTCTCCGGATAAATCTCCAGAAGAGAATCGCCTCTTTAGGAAATTAGTGGTGGAGGCGAAGCTCTGACGGAAAGTTGAGAAAGAAATTTTGGCGGCGAGTGTTTACTTCTTTCAATAAAAGTCGGGGGGACTTCCCTTTTGATCGATCGACCGATTGATTGTGATTTTATTATTCAGTTATTAATTATTTAATGCTTTTATTTATTTGCTTTTTATTTGTAGTGAACGCCAATCAATCAGACATTTTGTTTCTGCTATCAGTGGTAAAAATTTTATTGATTAGTATCGAAGACTTGCGTAAAGCCATTCTGTGCTGAACACTATTCCAATGTCTCATTTTAGGCACAGTTTTCATAACCAATCGATCAATTCTTTAGGTTTCCCATCCTTTAAAACTTGTATTCTCTAAACGTTTGTCCAATAATTAAATCAAATTCACCCAATATTTTAAATTTTACAATAAATTCATATGTATCTGCTTGTACTTGCTCAAAATTGAATTAAGTTTAACGAGAATGTAGTTGTGCTCATATGTGGAGTATCTATGGTTTTATAAAAGTATTATAATAATAATAATTCCTAAAATCAAATCCAAAAATAATTTTTGAAAATATTGGGCAAAAATCGCTTAATAAATAAAAAGCATCATGCAAAATAAGAATCATTAAATATTCAAAAATTCATTTTTATTTCAAAGAATAAGTTTTAAAAACTTTTGCATTTATTTAATAACTTATTTTCCAAAAATCAATATTTTTTTATTTAAAAAAACGTGTCATTGAATTTATTTTTTGAATTACAATCAAATTATTTATTTTGAGAATTGATTTCGTTTTTAATGCACCAAAAGTCACAAAAAATCTCAAAAGTGCTTCACTTTTAGAAAAATTTTAGAAAAGGTTTTACTGAATAAGTATTACAATTATATTAATAAGTAAATCAAAAATGGCTCCCTATGTACTCCCTAGATACTTGGGTGCTCAAATACAGGGGATGCACTCAATTAATACGCTAACATTAAAGTATAATGCTTCTTTTCGAAGGTTTCAAAGGGAGGACAGCTGTAAGAAATGTTCTAGTCATTCTAGGCTTAGAAATAAGAAATATTTAAGAATTATCATTTTGGTTATTATACCCATCAACACTAATATTTATATTACATAAATGTAATAAAGGATTTTATAATGTAAATTGCTTATTTTGAACTGATATTGACAAGCTAATTGTTTTTGAACTAAAAGCGGATGGATTTTCCAAATAATTATTTTGAATATAATTAATAAAATATAAATAATTTTGAAAAAACAATTTAAAACTGAAAAAATTCAAATGAAGATTAAGACAAAGAGGATTATGTGTTATCTAGAGTTGGAGCCTATATTATATAGAGGTATAATAGGGGTCAATAATATTTGAGTCCAAATGTAATACATTTAGAGTAGACTTATATTTGTTGAAAAAATTAGCAAAATTAGAGATCAGTGAAAACGTTGTTTCACAGAAACTGTTGTTTTTAAGAAAATAAAATCATTTGATTGGTTTTAGATTAGAGTAAAGCTTATAAGTAAACAACCGATGCGTCCAATGACTGTCATCTTTGAGACAATAAATATCTGTCTTCTGTTTCTGATCTCATCTTTCTATTCAATAAAAATTCAGTATTTAAGCCAAAAATTATAATTTTATTCATTTTATTTTGCTTTTAAAACCCTTTATTAAACTTTAATTCAATTCAAAAGTTTTGAATTTTTTGGCCAAAAGTTTCAAATAAAAGAAAGAAATGAATGAATCAAAAGCACAAAGAATTTTGGATTTGCTAGAATCCACTAATTATACAATTCTTCAAGACAATGGACAGCGAATTTACGGTCCGCCACTCGATTGGCCTACAGAACAAAAGCCTCCCAAAAACTCAGAAGTGTTTGTGGGACGACTGCCGCGGGACTGCTTTGAGGACGAATTGGTGCCACTCTTCTCTCAAATTGGACGCATTTATAAGTTGAGAATTATGATGGACTTCAGCGGAACAAACAGAGGCTTTGCTTTCGTTTCATACACCAACGCATCTGATGCCAAAAAGGCCGTCCAATTACTCAACAAATTTGAAATAAGACGTAATCATCGAATTGGAGTCGTGGAGAGCAAAGACAA
>JAQFZI010000801.1:0-12883 GCA_034695605.1 Eupelops occultus
CCAATATCCAAGATAGGAGGGTCTAAGATAGGAGGGAATTTACAATGGGTTGTCTATGGGATTGGAACGGGACTTAAATCGATCCAAGATGGGAGGAAATCCAAGTTACGAGGGTCCAAGATAGAGAGGTTTAACTGTAACAGTTCTCTGTGACAATGGTATAATATTTGCCGTCTATTGTACTCTTGTTTTTGTTAACTAACATCTTTTGACCAGATATCGGTAAAAATTGTTCAATACCTCTCTTTTCAAATCTTGTGATAATTAAATATAGTCCACGCCTTTTGAATCCCATTTTCTGAAAGTGGGAAACCGTTTCAAACGTATTTCAATTCGCAATTTGTGTGTAAAAATGCACAACACTTTTAGTCAGTTGTCTTTCTTCGATTCTCATTACTTTACCACTTATTTGCTAAAACTTCAGAAATATATGAAAAGCATATAATGTTTATTTTAAATTAATGGTTATTTTAAAGTAAATCAACTGACCCGACTCACTTTAAAAAATCCATGAACAACTGTACCTACATTATAAATGCCACTCTAAAGGGTGTGGAGGGATGAGCATAAAGAGAAGTGTTTACACACACTTCACTCTAATATATGTTTTCGTTTTTATGTATCGTCGATAGGAGTCAACCCTTTAAAAGGGAAATCATTTTTAAATAAATTTAGTTTTACTTTACATTTGAAAGAGACGTTTGAATTATTTTCTTTAAGCGCGAAGAAAGGGAATGTCAGGAATGACATAACAGCGCTTTAATTGTTTTAACTAACGTTTGTTTTGCGATCGAATTGTTTTTATCAGCGAATAAAGAGACCGAACCTGAAATGACCAGAACTGTGTCGGAGGCGCTACAACTGTCCGCAACAGCTTTTATAGTTTACCTTAAATTTGAAATTGTTTTAAAGAGAAGATTTCTTTTTAATCTTAATCTTTTTAAATATCACTTTAAATCTTTCAAGAATTAAGCTTTCTTTAAAGATTATCCCTGGCGATTACCATTTCGGGCCTTGAATGTGGCCTTGCGCGGATATAATTTTAGCAAGCCGATTCAATTTCTTATAAGATTTACAATTATATAATTATTATTTGGATAATAGAGTTGATCCAATGGTGGTTTCCCTCTTCAGGTTTTATAATTTTAGGGAAAATAACAAATTATTTAAAACTGTAAACATTTAACAATAATTTATAATTAATGCAAATCTATTCAACCATTTTTCAAAATAACTGAAAACAATGTAAAGAAGGAATAAATGAATAAATGGGTTCCAATTTTGAAAAGTTCACAGAGAGTCTCATTCCATATATCATCAATCCTGCACAATTACATCTCTATTAATATTATTTAAATTTAAAATTTAAGACAATATTTAATATATCAGTCATTCATTAATTGGTTTGAATTTATTTGAAATCAAAAGTATATGAAATCAAATTATAGCTGAAAATGACTTAAATATAATTTTATAAAAAACGATGAAAAAGAATCCATCAGAAAATATACTAACAATAATCTATTATCAGATAAATGTTTGTCATCTGATACCCCAATACCAACAATTGGCACATATACCAACTTAGTATTACGAGTTAAACCTCTAGGTTATTTTATTTCCTGGAATGAGATGCTCTCAATCTCTTTTGGCATCACATAATATATAATAAATGTGCTTGATTGAAAAAACTCAAGGCACTCGTCATTTGATCTTGTTACAAATCGGGAAACGACTACAAATTAATGAATATTTTTAAGTTTAAATGTGATAAACAAAAAAAATTAACAATTTTTTTGTGAAACTGAATAAATTTTTTTGACAAAACAATCGATTAATTGAATGAAAACTATTTTCAATGAGAGCTTAAATATAATTAATTAAAAAAGTTTTAATTCCCGAAAGTGTGAAATAAGATTAAACCAAAAATAAGATTCACTTCCGATAAGTCTTATCGTTTCGGAAGTCTTAACCCCAATGAACTGCTTTTTCATCCGAAACATGAGAATTAATACTCCTTTACATTGATATCTGATTTTTACTGAATTTTCACTTAAAAGGAGTACATTTTTTAGAAAATTTGGAACAATTTTACGATTTTTTTATCCGTTTTTATATCTTCTTCTGAATTATTTTGAAATACATATAACTTTCATTAAATGTGAAAAATATTAATGAAAATTAATTTAAACCTAAATTTAATCCGAAATTTCTTATCATTTAATTTGAGTTTAAGTTAGAATTGCAAACAAAGTATAAAACGTTAAATACTTTATTAAATTTCATCATTTCATTGAAATTCTTGGTTTTAGTCATTCATTCAGACTTTTCTTCAAAATATCGGTTTTCTTAAGAAATGTTTAGAGTAAGTGCTATCTCTATGCCTCAAACTTTTATTTCTCATCGAAATCATTGATTTATTTGACTTTTTTGAGAAATATGTTTCGATTAGTTTTTTCAGTAATTCAAATGTGAAACTAATTTTAAAATTTGATTTTCAGCTCTTTGTAGTCGTCATCGCATTGATATGCTGTGACGCACATCCAACCAACTATCCCGGCGCTAGTTTAACTCTTGGAAGTTTCGCACCCAATTTAAGAGGAGGGCTTTATGGTCTTTCAAGTCACATTAATACACCAATTGGTTCGAGTCAAGGCCTTTCTTCATCAGTTCTGACCAATCGTTTAGGGTATGGGCCAGGTTATGGACCAGGTTTAGGAGCAGGTAGTTTGGGTTATGGACACGGAGGTCCCCAAGTGATTGATGTGAATGGTGGTGATGAGCCCGTTCAAGTGGTATTCAGATCGTTGGGCGCTCGGGTTAATGTCCAACAAATACACACACCATCACATTCACCACAAGTAGAACAGCATCGCACACAAGAAGAACCTCATAAAGTGCTCCACGAAATTATTAGACCTGTCATTCAAGAAGTTCGTGAAGTTATTCAACCCTATAGACGAGTAACACAAGAAATTCGCCCTGTCCTCGAAGAAGTTCATACTGTTGTAGCCAAAGGTGATGGCCAAGGTGGCGGTGGCTTGGCTGGTGCTGGCCATGGTCTTGCTTTGGCCGGAGGTCATGACATGTATCGTTCTTCAAAGAAGGCATAACTTTTATAAAATAATAAATTAATTATTTATTTACTGTAAAATGTCTTCAATTTTTTTGACTGAATTTTCCTCTCTTTTGTTCCTCACTTGAAATCAAAACAAATGTAAAATTTTAACGGATTTTGATATACAGTTTGTCATTGAATTTCATTTATTCCACATTTATTACGAAAAAACTGAAATATTTTTTTTCATAAGAAAAATAAATATATTCTCCATTTTTGGAATTCTGAAAATGACCTCTCATTCCAAACACAACACATTTATTATTATTATATATTCTGATCGCCCATAGAATAACCATGATGTAAAATTCAATAACTTTTGTTCATAAAAATGAATAAAAAATAAAGATTAAACTTGCTAAATATATTAAAACCGTTTGATTGTTTTATATCCAGTAAATCTTTATCACAATTTTAATCGATTTTGATTTCAATAAATTTTAATTTTATTCATTTCTTTCAAACAAAAATCAAATCCAATGAATGTTTAAATTATAGTTAAAATCTTAAGAATAATTTCAACCAATGATAATATGAATGTATGAATCGATACATTATTTACTAATAACCTTTACTTAAACCATTAGCTCCAACCAATCCACCTGCTAAACCGAGATTGTTTCCAGCTAATCCGAGATTTCCTCCTGCCAAACCGAGGTTTGGTCCTGCGAATCCGAGGTTTGCTCCTGCATAACCGAGGTTTCCTCCTGCTAAACCGAGTCCTTTTCCTCCAGACAATCCGAGATTTCCTCCTACTAAACCGAGATTTGCTCCTGCTAAACCGAGGTTTCCTCCTGCTAAACCAAGTCCTTTTCCTCCAGCCAATCCGAGATTTGGTCCTGCTAATCCGAGATTTCCTCCTACTAAACCGAGATCTGCTCCTGCTAAACCGAGGTTTCCTCCTGCTAAACCAAGGTTTCCTCCTGCTAAACCGAGTCCTTTTCCTCCAGCCAATCCACCTGCAAGTCCAAGGCCAGCATCCAGAGCTAATCCAGCGTCAGCAACTGCAATTGGAGCAGCAAGAGCTACTGGTTGAGCTACAGGTGCTACTACAGTTTGTAATCTGGGTTCTCCTCTGGCAACAACTGTGCTGACCTCTTCAATCACTGGTCTAACTTCTTGTTCGACTCTGCGGAAGGGCTGAATGATTTCACGAACCTCTTGAATGACAGGTCGGCTGACTGTATGAAGGAGTCTATGCGGTTCGTCCTCTGATTGTGTCTCGATAAGTCTTCCTGGTTCTCCAGGCAAATGGACTTGGTCAAGGAGCACTGGACTAGATTTTGTGTAAAATCTTACGGCAACTGGACTTTCAATCGCATCTACTTCGATTTGAGTGACTTGTGCTGGTTCACTATAAGATTGCACTGGAATAATGCCATAAGTTCTTCTGCTCTGAATAGCAGCTGGAAGTGGACCCTGAGCAAGTCCTTTAGAGAGACCTCCAGCTAATCCCAAGCCAGTGCCATAGCCTAATCCCGCACTTAGTCCACCATAACCACCAGGAACTGCCAAAACCGAACTCAAACACAACGAAGCGATAAAAGCCTATGAAAATAGTTTTAAAAAATTATTAAATTTGTTTAAATTTAATGAATAACTTAATAAGTTTTAGGAAAGTTTGAACAAAACTATTGAAAACTTAATACTGTATTTTCACTCACTTTAAACATCTTTTAATTCAAAAGTTTGGATGAATTGAATCAATGAAAGACTGAAACTTTTATCGAAACAAAATATGTTTATATACTTTTGGATTATGAATAGTAGGAAAATATAAAACAAAATCATTTTAATTGCAATCAAATGAGTTGAATCTATGAACTTTTGCTTTGGCCAAAACTCACCTTTCATATCATTATATCTCAAAATTTAGTCGAAAAAAAGTCGAGGAGATTATCAAATGAATTAATGATTGAATCAAATTGAAATCTATTGAAATAATTGGAGGCTTTAATCTAAATAAACGAGAAATATGTAAACTTCTATGTTAATCTTTAATGCCTTCAACTTTATGACTCATCCTTTATCTGATTTTAGGCTTTGGAAAGTTTATTCAAGTGATTGAAATCATTTTTGATGATAACTAAGAAAATTAGGTAAAAGGTTTTGGGAAAACTCATCTCTGGTTTTCAATTAAGGCTTACAACTAATTATTTTCAACAAATCTGTCGAAAATTATTTGTTTTTAATTATAAACACATAAAAAGATATATTTAATGATACGATAAATAAAATTCTGATTAAAATATTATTTTATGAGAATATTCTAGTTATTACAAATTTCATCATTTAATTGAGCTTGTTCATAATAATTTAAATGAGTTTTATTGCCCTAATTTTAAAGATTACATTTAAACGCCTTATTCGAGATATGATTTGATTTATATTAAATTATATAAATTATATTCAACTGACTAAGGTTATTATTTACTAATATTTCCTCTCCATGCTAATGTTAATGAAGTACCTTAGTAATCTATCTAATCATAATTATTTATTATAATATGAACTTTATTTTATATTAAACTAATTTATTTAATTATAATTTAGCCTTTAATCCAATGAAATATATTATTTGATTATAAAAATTTGAAAGATACCCATTTTTTATACAGAGATAGCCAAGACCAACCAATGCAGGGAGTCAGACGAAGGGTAATGGCGCATATTTCGGCCTAAAGGAGTCAGCGTGTACAATTGTTTTTAATAATGCAATATGGGCAATAACCATTCAAAACCTTTGAAAAATGAATAAAAGCCAACAATTATGCAGTTCTCAGTTATTTTGTTATAAAAAGATTAAAATTCACGTCTCAAGAATTTATTGTGGTAATCGGATCTTGGCCTTCGCTACTCTTCGTGGACTGTAAGCCTCATCTAGGATTGATCTTTACCTGATTGAAGGCTGTTCTTTACCAGATCCTTCGTTTCTAATGAAGAAAGCAATTGGTTTTCGATTTTTTTATCAAACACTAATTTGATGAGAATTTTAATAATAGTAGAGTTAGGGCTCAAAAAACAAGTTATGCTTTCCCTAAAATTGTGTAAAATTTAATTAACAGTTTTAAAAATCAAGTTATCTCAAGCTTATTGAAAAATTTTTAAATTGATCCTAGTTTAGTAGACAATTTTTATATATTTTTCTAATTTTTGCCAGTTGAGCAAGCTCGATCATATAAATCATTCAATAATTTCCCCTCTTCCCTTCATTATCTTGTTAAATATAGACATTAAATAAATTGATTCTATGAACATATACTTTAGATTCTATGAAAATCTTTGCCAATTTGGACAAAAATTCTTGAGAGAGGGTTCTTCAGGCGCTCAAAATTTAAGGAATATTTCAAACTCAAAGTGGGTTTTGGGCTGATCCTTTCCCCTTGACTATCCCTGAAATTTCTGAATCAGATAGTTGTAAGTTCAATATAAAATTATTTTTTGTGATCATGCAAAAATTTGATATGATTCGAAATACAATCTCAAAATAAAATTTATTTATGCAAATGTAATAGTTGCAAATTATTAATACAGAGTATCATTAACTTCAACTCAAAAATGTCAATACATTTGAGGTACAAATGAAGTAAAATTTGTTTAAATAAATTGAGTAAATTTAATAAATTATTAATAATATTACTAATAATCATAAAATGTGTTTTATATAACAGAATTGAATTAAATGAAAATATTATTATTTAATAAATTATTAAATGACTATATTTTTTACACATTTTTAAAAGAGAAATAAATATAAATTTATTTTAATTATAATAATATATAAAATAAATTGATTCAAATCAAAAATCATAATAATTGATGAAAACATTTTTGGTGTGAATCGAGTCCTTTTAAGGGAATATTTTATGCTCGGGCAGCTCTGCGGGCGGCTCTCTTCTTATAGCCTCCTCCAAGGCTACCACTAAGACCACCGCTAAGGCCATCGTGAATGGAGAGACTTCCACCCAAACCACCTGAAAGATCACCATATCCCCCACCAAGACTATTATCACCATAACCCCCACCAAGTCCTCCTCGACCACGACCATTACCTCCCCCTCGACCTCCTCTTCCACCTTTGTCATTTTTGGCCACCAAAGTTTGTACTTCTTCGAGAACAGGTCTGACTTCTTGGATAACACGACGATAGGGTTGAATAATTTCTCTGACTTCTTGGATGACCGGTCGGTGGACTTCATGAAGAACTCGATGGGGCTCATCTTCAGAATGTGTAGATTCAACCTGTCCGGGTTCTCCAGACTGATGGATTTGCTCGACAAGGACTGGGCTCGAAGCAGATCTGAAAATTACTTTAACAGGTTGATAACTGGGTTCAACGTCGACAATATTTGGTACGGCCGGTTCGTCATAAGTTTGTACTGGAATCACTTCATAACGCCTTCTGCTATGGATGGCAGCGGAAACAGCATATCCTCCGTGACCACCACCCAAGCTTAATCCACCACCGTATCCACCAAGGCCTCCACTTAAACTTCCTCCAAGGCCGCCTCCATAACCACCACCGAGGCTAAGGCCACCATTAAGTCCACCTCCGTAACCACCAAGGCCTCCACCTAAACTTCCTCCACTTAAACTGCCTCCAATTCCACCTCCATGACCACCATCGAGACTTAATCCACTGTCGAGTCCGAGTCCAACACCTTTGCCTCCCCCGAGTGATCCAAGAGTCAAACCTCCTGAAGCACTACCAGTAAGTCCCAATCCATCGTCAGATCCAAAAACATGTGTCGCCGACAACACTATAACTAAAGCCTTTAAATTTAATAAACAAAACAAAATTAATTAAAATTTATATTTAATTTGATTTTCAATTACTTTAAGCATTTTCTCCGAAGACTTATAATTATTTATGAAAAGGAAATATTTGTTTCGATCTAATGCTTTGAAAGTCTTACGGATCAACTGAAGAGACTGAGCGTGAAGTTGTCTTATATACCGAATCACATTTCATTACATATAAAGAAAGCGACCAATACTTTGACAGACAAACAGTTGTCTGCCTTTTAGGAAGTGATTTATTAATCTTGGAGAAGATTTCGAATTTTCATTTGTCACTATTTCTTCTAATCCGTGAAAAACGATTTCAAGTTATGCCCGAAGTTGTGAAATATGATAATTGATTTAATCAAAAAGCATTTTATTTCGTTAATCTTTTAATTTGGTCAGAATATCATCTTTTATATGATTTTTTCAGATTTTAGTGCTTCACAACAATTATTCAAATCTTGAATTTATAGAAAAGTATTAGTCTTGGAGAAAAAATGATCCAGTTTTTTTCAATATCGGATTCAAAATCTTCTCGATATCGGATAAAATTTTATATGAGATAAAAGATCTGCACTTTTATATAAATATCAGTTTTATGTATATTTGTGTGAAATAATGTGTTTTTTAATTATAACAGATTTTGTGATAAGATTTCTCTCAAATCAAGAGAAGAGTAAAAACTTTTGAATAAATGCACGAATTTATTAGTTATCAGTTGTTATGAGTTATCATAATTTTATTGATAATCAAAAGTTCATTCAATTAACTAATGTTTGACTCAACAAATCATAATTTCAATGATTTCCAAAAGATATGTGATATTTAAAAATTCTTGAATTTAATTGTTGATTGGTATCTTTTTTATTTATTTAAATGAACTATATTATCTAGATAGATGTCAAGAGTTTGTAGAAACCGATACAACCTTTAATCCTTTAAAAAGATGTGACCGAACAAAAACGTGTTATATAATTAAAAGAAGATTTATATATGAGATTAACTAATAAAATATTAATTATTTAAGCCATTGAACTAATTCTGAAAAAATTACATTGGATGTTTTTAGTGACTATTCTTTCCACTTTCACTTAGTTCTGAAAATCCCTTTAAATACATTTTTTTTTATTAATTTTGTTGATTTTGAATAAATGTCTGAAAAAATTCACGAAAATTAAAAATTGCAATAAATGACAGTTCAGACAAAAAACTTAGGTTTTCAAGTTTTCTTAAAAGTAGGGATTAAAGAATCCCTATTAAAGAATCAGCCAAAAACTTCCCTGAATTTGAAATTTTTGAACAATCTCCCTCAATCTTGAGTATTTGAAGCACTCCCTAAAATCTTTTCTCCTAATTGCCTAATAATTGAGTAAAACATTAACTAATATTTGAAAGGTTATCCCTCACCTGACTCCCTAGAAGTCCGCCATTTTCTCTCCCCTCATCCCCATTTGGAGTGGTAAAGCTTGGTGATCTTTGCTTAGAATTGTCTATTTTTTGCATTCTACATGCGCATAATCAACTTGCTTATCGTTTGAAAGTTTTATTCGAATTTATCATTTGGTTTAAATTTTAAAATTAGTATTATTTTGATTAAGATTTTGATAGTTGTGTTAAATTGATTTTTTAAAATTGTTAATTAAAAATTCACAACTTTAGAGAAATCACAACTTGACCACTATCTGTGGTATCATTAAAATTATTATCAAATTATTGTTTGACAAAAAAAATTCGAAACTTTCGTAACTGCTTTCTTCATCAGAAACATAGGATCTGGTAAAGACTGTTAAGTCTCCCCAGCCTTAGGTCTGGTGGCTTACAGTCCACAAAGAACAATGAAAGCGGAGTCAGATTAAAGAAATAATTTCTTTAGACTTGAATTTTGAAATTGTTTCCAGCAAAATACCAGCAGTTATTCCCATTTGTATTATTTTAATTAATATAAGGATTTATTGTTTATTTACTAGAGTAACATTCAATGTGAAAGGTAAAACTTAATTTTCTAGTAAGAAAAAAATGACATTGTTTGATTTATCTAAGCCGCTTTAAAAAGCTGTGGATCCTAAGTCTTAGGGTATATTTTACATATCAATGATCACCATGTTATTTTCTTTATTCTAATTCTTGATTTACAGAGTTATGAGAAATGACTAACTTCTGGGGAGAAAAATAAAGAAATCACTTTCAGTACTTGTAATTATTTTTTTTATTAAAATTTTTAAAAAAAATTGAATAGTTTTGAAGACTAGAATATATTACTAATTATTTAAAATCAAATAATCACAGATAATGGTCCGCGATCAGCAGCTTCGCGGACTTTTGTCTTAACACCTCTCATGAGGGTTTGGGAAAGAATTTTTGAAGTTTTTTTTACATTAAATTTTTCACATTTGTAATTTTGAATTAGTCTCTTAAAAAATCAATAGTTAAACTAATTTCAAATGATTTAGCTGAATTTGAACTAAATCGATTTAAATTAGGCAAAGTTATAACACATTTTAATTACAAATTTATAGCTATTTATGTGCAACAAAAAAACACATGTTAAAATTGCATTGCATTTTCTCACTTTTCCCAAACTTAAATATGAGATCAAACTCTTCAATAGTCTATATCTCATTAACTAAAGACAATTAATTTTTAATTTTAATATCATTAGTTACTTTGATAAACACACTTTCAAATGGTATTAAATATCAAAACAAAAACAATTAATTATATTCGTAAACAACATTACAATTAATTTCTTTATTTTTCTCCCCATAAGTTATATCAAAACTTTCTTGACTTCAAACTTGATTTGAAAGTTGAAAATATCTGATTTATTCATATTGAAAAAATTGGCGATAATTTTATTTGCATTTGACATTCATATTGACCTGATATACAGGTCTATTTTTAGTGATAAAGATATATAAAGATGCAGTTAAGATTTGTTTCAAAACTCCCTTGTTAATTTTACCTTTTTGCTTAATGAAAGAAAAATTGACAAAGTATATTTTATTCATTTTTAAATAATTTAAGGTAGAGATGGCAGAAGTGTTTTTGTAAAAAAAATGTTCAAATATTGACTGATTATTTCATTATTTTAATATCTTGCATAAATTAGAGATTGAACATTTCAATCAAGGACTGATATTTCAATATAATAGTGAAAATTTAATTGAAATATTTTGATTGTTTCAGGTGAACTTTATTTAAACAATAAAATTCGAATTAATATGACCTTTAAAATGATTTAAAAAGTGAAAATTAAAAATTGTTCATAATACAATTAAAATTGGAAAAACTGAGCTATTAATTTCTTTAAGCAATGAATTAAATAAAAGGTTTATTATGTGTTAAACACAATACTAATCGACTAAATTAAATGACTTTTATTTGCAATTAAATGTCAAAAATTGTGAGAAACTAATATCTATTTTAATGTAAACTTAAATTTAGTTTTAATTTTCATAATTATTAGTTATAAAACAAATGAGTAGAAGAGGGCATTGTTTTGACACTTCCTTTATGCCATTGAGGGACAAATTGAACGACTCTTGAGAGGAATGTGGGCTAACTCTCAATTAATCAACGATTAGTCCAAACAATATTAGGAAATGAGATTCGCATAAAAATTATAATTAAGTGAAAATAAGTTAATCGTTTGGTTATCTTCACTCAAAATTTCCTCAATTTGTAATATAATTATCAATTTAGTGATTAAAAAACAAAATTATAACAATTTTTTTAAAAGCTTTGGTTTAATATATGAATGGTAGCTCAGACTGACATTGTGTAGGCCCATGGGTAATGCACCCATGAATTAATTAAACCATAATTCCAAATAAATGATTACTTAATCTTATTTATAGCTTTCAATGCTTTTGTTCTTTTAGTCTTCAGTTATTTTAAATTAGAGAATAACTTAATTAAGTCAGTCATTAATTAAATGACTGAATGCAGTAATTGTAAGATATTTACAAAACAATGAATAGAAAACTAATTCATTGTTTTTCTGTTCATTAGTTTTGTTTCAATCTTTTGTGTGATTTTAAAATACAATTTATGAATGAAATTCAAATCTTTTCTCTCAATATTTTTAGAAATGTTTTTCATAACTGAGATCCAGGTTTTGATTTGTTTTAACCGAGGAATCAAATTCAAAGAGTTAGTGCTCTTATCGGTCAATGAATTATCAATAAACAAATAAACTGTTAAAAGCCTAAGGATGAGCAACAATTTTGTTCTGGGTGTTGGTTACGGTGTTTTTTGAATTCAGATAACAGAATCTTAGCAATTCAAATTAGTTAAGCTTATGCGTTATATTTTCCTAAAGTGACAAGACAAATTTATCATTTGAGATCAATAATCATTGAGATATTTTTACATTTATATATTCCTAAGAAAGCATCCGGGATTTAACTCATTCCTTCCCCATCCCTTTCACATCACTTAATCTTAAGGTTTTTATAATTCTGTGAGAGAATCAACTTTTTTAGTTACGAGCATTTGAATTGAATTTGAATTTTCATTTCATTAATATTCATGGTATTAAACAATTTTTCATTTTTTAGTTTTATTTCTATTAATATTCAAACGAATAGATCTGAGTTTTATTTGAAAAAATTAAATGTTTTATTCATAGCACTAATTATCTCAGTTTTATTGAATTTAAAATTTTATTTCAAAGGATTCTTACGATGCGATCAAATAATTCACGACTTCACACAAATTTTAAGCCTAAGTAACAATTTTTCACCTTTTGTTTTGTTTAAATTTGAATTTTATAACCTTTTCATAGATTAACTGATTTGATTTAAAGCTTTAATCTTTGAGCTTGTCTATTTTGAGAATTTGCTTCTTTTTTGGCCTTTTTTATAGTAATTTTACTCAAAAATAACTGAAAGCTTTCGAAAAATTAATTTAACAAAAATACCCAAACGTTCGCCTGATTTGCAATGTTATTCATGCTAATTTTCATAATCGACGACCTTG
>JAQFZI010000802.1:0-12881 GCA_034695605.1 Eupelops occultus
TATAATTGAAAGTGAGCAAGTTAACTTTGTTGGTTTACCGCATTTGTCCACATCTTCTAAAGTAATGTCACATTTGGGCCAAACGTAGGAAAGGTTTAAAATTAATACAACTATTGATAAATAAAATAATTTTAGGAATAATATAATTTATTCAAAAATTATTATTAATGATCTTGGTAAAAATAATTAAGTGTCAAATCAATGAATTACTCACGAATTTTGATGGAGTTTTTCATTTCGTATTTTTTTTCTTGATTTTCAATACAAATATTTGTCTTCAAAACAAAATTATTGAATGAAAAATGAATTGAATTCTAATTAATTTTATACAAAGAAGAGTCTGTTTTATAATCCATTTGTTTTCACACTTCAGTGAAATTAATTAATTTTTAAAAAAAATTTAAACACAATTGAAATCATTGACAATCAAAATGCAATTTATTCAATTATCATGCAACTCAAAATATTTCATTATTTGTCCTGCTAACAATTGATTTAATCAATTGAATTATTCTCCAAACATTTATTAAGTGTACTAGTTGATTATATTAATTTAAACTAATTATAATCGTTGCTTGTTTAAAATTATTTCTATCCTGTTTTCTGAGAATATTTGGCTTTCATTCAAATAATAATAATAATAAGCTTGGTAACTTTCATTGTAATCTATAATTAACTTGATTAAAATCATTTCCAAATTCATATTTAGTTAAGTTTTGAATTAAATAAAAAAAATATTCAATAAAATAGATTTTTATTTAAAAACTGTAATATTTTAAAACAATACATATTTTTAAAACTAATTGATTTTAACAAGTTAATAAAATTGGTTTATAATGTATTTATACTATGATAAATTATCTTCTCACTATAATCTTTATAAAATTGAATCTAGATTCATTTTTAAGCATTAGTTTTTTATTCCAAGAAATCCATTAATTCAACGGCAGTTGTGATTTCAGATTTGAATTTATGTCTGGCGTCGAGAATAGTCTTATCGTCGGCTGCGGCCACTTCTTTAATTGCCTTTAATGCATCTGGGTTGAGTGAGCTTTCACATTTTGCAATTGTATCATAATCACCGCAAGCAAACTCCATATTTTCATTTGTCTAATAATAGAGAAATTGATTTAAATTAAGACTGAATTTCACAATTATTTTAAAAGTTGGTCTGCCCTAAATATAGAGCACCCTGGTGGCCTTACCAATTCATCCCAGGCATCATCCCAATAGTTGAGAGTGTCCTCGTTGCAACTCTTTTTAAACATATCCCGCAAACAGCCCTGAGATATATGTGTTATACAACAGAGTGTGGCCACTCTATCGGGTTTCGGTATTTCCTTGAGCTTGGTCAACATAACAAGATGTTTGTCTGCGCAAAGGTGAAGTGGCTCCATTTTTTCCTTGGGCACAACACACTTGACATGGGTTAGGAAGTCGGCTCTGTCTTTTGGATTATTACATCTTTTGTCAATAAATTTCTTTCCGTTGTTGAGCGCGATATCAATGGCCAAATGAACCCTTCCCTTCAGACACCTGTCATTGAAGTCTTTCACACACTTGAGGTTAGTCTGGATTTGACTGAAAATAATTTAAACATTTCTTGAGCTGAGAAGACATTACTCGCAAACAAATGTAATAAATTGAAGACAACTTTGGATTACTTCAATATTACCTCCAATTGCATACATTTATCAATGAGCATGGTAGAAAAGCTTCTTAGACAAAATTTATTTGAGCCTGATTACTCACTTGCACATGGAGGTCAACTCATCTTCATTGGAAGGCATAGTGGCATCTCTGTTGCCAAAGATCACGGTTTTCATACCTTGAAAATTATTTTAGAAATTATCATGATAATTTTAAGGAGATTATGATAATTTTACCGCATTTATCAGCCGCCTCCATGGATATTTCACAATCAGCCAGCACATAATTGATGGCTGATATGAGCACAACTTGTTTGAAAGATTTATTTGAAAATTCAAATTAAATATAAAAGTATATAATTTATATAATTAATTACTTACAGATCTTGATTATTATGGACATTCTGTTCGTTCTTGTTTGAAATCTAATCTTGGTAATCAGCTTCTAAGCTATAATTTATTGCATAAGTCATTCTGTGTTTTATATAATCAAAGACTTTATGCATCACTGAATGCACTCTTCGTTTATTAATTTTCAAAGACTTAAAATAATAGTAAATTATTTTTAATGGAAATTATCTTTCTTTTTATAGTATTGTTTAGAAATTTAGCAAGGTTAAATCAATAAAAACTAAAAGACCTTTATACATGCATTTTAGTATTTAATAATAAATATTCTTGGTTTTTTTAAACGAGCTTCCTTTCAATTAAAAATTAACAATTCTTTATGCTACACCTTGGTTATATCATGCTACATTTTAATTGAATGGGTATTTCCTTGGAATCGGCAGACTTTGCCTGAGGTTTAAATCATTTTAATTTATTAGAAACAATTTTACAAGTTTGACATTTATAACAATCAACATTTAGTACATTTGTACCTTTTATACAATAAATTTAATCTGGGTCTAATTTTTTAAAAAGTACTTATAACAAACGTCAGTTAATTATCAAGTTTTTCATCTAAACATATACTCGACATTGTTCTAGATTTATATTAATAACAAAAAGCTTATTTTCTTTAGTGATGAGCAAGGTGGAATAGCCATCTTATGTGAAACGTTAGAAGAAAGATTGCTTAGAATATTTAGCAGGGTAATGAACCTTGTATAAAAATTTAAACTGAATTTTAACTAGATAGAACCTAACCGCACTATTTTTAATTTAGGATCTTGCACATCCCTGTGCTATAATAGGATATTAGATAAAAATCAACATTTATTTAGAGAAATAAATTCAAAAGCATTTCTGATATATAACTGGTTTTGAAGATTAGGAGCACTTTTGGGACTTAATTTTAAGGTAGTACCCAATTTAAGGCAAACACCCAAACAGTCAATTGAATGCTAATTTTAGTCTTGAACTTCAATCTAGCAAAACATGATTTTATAGTTGGAATTAAATCTTCAATGAAATAGTTTTTTTCGGAGGAAAATGTTATTATTTTCTTCAATTGTTTGCCTTTTTATTGCTCTGAGTTTTACTGAATGTCAAGAATTTGAAACTGATTTCAATATTTTAGATGATTATGATTATGAAATCTGGAACATTGGCGCCAAGAATGTGAGTATGGTCTATCATTTACAAGGTCAATATTATGGTTATACTCTTAGTAATTAATTATCTTATTTTTAAAGCTTTTCATTCCTTATGAATCCATGTCTTATACTTCGAGAAGACTTATTACAATACCCTTTGATTCAAAGCGGCAAATATCCAAGGTTACATATTATTACATTAATTTCCTGTTCATTAAAAAGCAATTTATCATGCTCAATTAGATTAAGGCTGTGATACAACCAGAAAACGCCAAACTTATTGATAGTATATATTTGTTTCGTTGCGTAAAGTCTTCGGAAAAATTTAGTGATAGCTTTGATGAGAAAAATGTTTGGTTTGAGGACAGGGTTGTCACCAATCATGAAAATGAAAGACATAATTGTTGGAAACTACTGGCGGTTTGGA
The DNA here is from genome assembly GCA_034695605.1 of Eupelops occultus. Taxonomy (NCBI): domain Eukaryota; kingdom Metazoa; phylum Arthropoda; class Arachnida; order Sarcoptiformes; family Phenopelopidae; genus Eupelops; species Eupelops occultus. The sequence goes on from JAQFZI010000802.1 coordinate 3,615, forward strand.
CAGAATCTGATAGCACTAACAAAACAATATTTTCTTTGCCCAAAAATATGGGAATTCCTATCAATAGTGAGGATCAGAATGAAAGATACCTTCTCTTTGAGATAAATTACAAATATTCAGATGTGATGGTAGAGTTTGCCGACTATTCTGGGTTTCAGGTCTATATCCGCAAATATAACAGCGAAATGGATGCCGACATTGTGGCCGTGGGCTCTGTGCCCGACTATCGCCTCTTTATACCGCCGAAAATGAGAGAGTGGACGGTCACTGGTAATTGCTATAAGGAGTGCATACAAAATGTGAGCTTGGTCTGCCTTTAGACTAGCTAAAACAAATTATTTCAAATTTCTAGCACTTATTTGTGGACGGGTTTAATGTCTTGAATGTGATTCACTACTCGAAGAAAAACCTATTGAAGGAATTGAGTGTTGAAATCAAAGACAACGGCTTCGAAAACAACGGTTTAGGAGAAGTGTCGACAACATTATTGAGATCGTCGGCCAATAAGACGGACATTCCTTCAATGGATATGAAATTAGGTGATAACAATCAGATAAGGATTAAGTGCACATTCAGTTCATTAAATGAAAGCCACACCGTTTTGGTAATTATTTGAAACATGTTTTTCATTACTATTCTCGTTATTCAACACTTAGTTATTAACACTTTATTTAATACTATTTTTAAAGCGATTAAAGTCTGAGAAATAAATTGATTTTTATTTTCTTCTAATTAATCATTAATAACAAGAAAGACTAGTTTTCTCGTTATTTGTTTTAATCAGAGTCTAATTTATTTTCTTGTTTTGTCTTAAGGGAGGGATGTCTGATGAGAGGGCACAGTGTATGGCATGGATTGTTTATTACCCAAAAATACAGGACTTTGACGTTTGTTTGTCTAGTTTTTCATTGACTACTATTATGTCCATCACTGGCATCGATCAGTTGGAGGAACAGTGGAGGTGACAATCAATTATTTTAGCATGTGTCCTTATTTAGCCAGTGCAATTTTCTATTTCTCAAATAGCAATGAAAATGACTTCGATATTATGATAAAATCCCAGCAAAACCAGGAATTTGAAAGACTAGAAGAGTTTCTGATAAACAAAACTGATTGGGATTATAGGCGGTTAAGTAGAGCCAAATACGTGGCTCAGTTTGGCAAACAAACTGCTCAATGCAATTGGAAAAGGAGTTTCTTCGACCAGATTATTAGGAAATAGACTTAAACGCCAATAGTTTTGTAATATTTATTATTTATTATCGATTTATTTAATGTCAAACCTTTTCAATGATATCTTATGTCAATATTTATTACAGCTTTTGATTTATCGAAAGAAAAGGTTTAATAATTTCTTTTATTTTTTTTATTGATTTTTTAATTACAAGACTTATATTAAATGAAAATATTTTTTGAATAAAAAACAAATTGAAATTCAAAACTGAATTTTATTGATTGAAATGTCACTGAAATTATGAAAATTGATGTATGTTTTCAGTAAATCAATCAAAACTCGATTAAAAATTGCGTTTAAAGGCAAGCCTTCGGTGAATAAGCGGATCAAACATTTTTTTCTAATAAATGGGATAGATAATTTTCTTTGTTTGTGTGTTAAAATCGATTTAAGACACTTTTGATGTGTTTTTCGATTGATCTTTGAATTTGAAAACTTTCTGATTAATAATCTATCCTTGAATTTGAATTTTTCCTCAATTTATTTATTTAGAAAATAACTTTTAATGATATGCAGGGTGTGTTGAAATTTTTTTTGAATTTAAATTTTCATTACCCTTCCTCTCAATTAACTTTTTTTTAGCTTGATAACAAATCTGTTGAAATAAGAATAAATACATATTAAACATGCACCAGGCTAAGATAGCCTGCGCATCTCATCCAGTAAAATGTGATAATTATATCATTTAAATAATTAAATTTTATTTACTTTTATTCATTTGTTTGCAACGAAAGTAATTATAATTTGTTTTTACTTTTTATCACTACTTTTGATAATTATTATCATTAATAGAAAATTAACGGATGAATCAAATTGTTAGATAACCATGAGCAAATGGAAAATTGAATTCAAACTTGGAATTTAATGATCGGTTTCCTTTTGAAAGCTGAGTTTTATCCGATTTGATTGAAGCCCACGAAAAAAGTTTGAGTTAATAAATAAATTAAAATTTTCTTAAAAAAAATTGTTATAAAAAACGAAAGTCTTATGTCATTAAAGTCCTTCGAGTCCTTCCAACTGATGCTAAAAATGTCCATTAATTTAATGTCAAAAAATTAAAGTGAATTTTTGGGAACAAATTCTGGTTTTCATATCTGAAGACAACATCATTGAAGTCAGTGAACAGAAATGTTTACTACAGTTGTTATGCTTTCAATTTTAGGTGAGTTTTAGTGTAAACTTGACATCAATTTTATTATTCAAATCTCAATTCAATAGCGGTTTTGATTTTGATGTTAAGTTCATAAGTATTTCAAACATTTTTTATGATTAATTAAATTTACATTAATTTTGAAATTAATTTCCAAATAATCTCTTTTTTCTTCGCATTTGATTCGAGGCTCTATTCAGACGAAAACATTTGATTCAATTCATGCAAAGATAGGTAGTTATGAGGGCATTACAGACACGAACTGTGGTCTCAATTGTAATCGACTCAATTATTTTTCAAAATGTGTCGGATGTCTCAAATCCAAAAGGGGACAGTTATCCCAGAAGTTGATGAACGCCGAGAGCGCGACTGCCGGCGAGTTTCCCTGGATGGCGTCATTCCAGAACAAGAAAACTAAAAGACATTTTTGCTCGGGCACTGTCATCAATTCCAACTGGATCATCACCGCTGCACATTGTTTTAGGTAATCTAGATCATCGCTCTCCTTTGATATCTAAAATATCCACTTAATAGAGAAAAAATTGGTGCTAGATATTTTTTTAATCAATATATAATTTGTATTTAGAGAGTGAACAAGGTAACACTGAATTAATAGATGACATTTCTTAAAATCTAGGATGTTCTAGTTTAATAAAGTTGAAAACAAAATGTTTTAAGAACTTATTTTTTAACCTGTATTATAATTAACTATTCTACCTTGAGCATCACTAGTTTAACCTTGTTTAAATTAATTTAGGATGCGCTGCAATTTTGATTGATATTTGACATAATTTTCTCTGATTTTCCAGAAAATAATTGAGTCATTGAATGTCCAAAATTAGATTTCAAGTCCAAAACGATTAAAACAAATATTTTTTTTTCTCTTCAAATCAATTAATTTGTTTAAAAAGATTTGATTTCGTTTTGAATTACTATTAATTTATTTGATTTCAATGCTATTCAGAGGCAACAGAAAAGTCGAAACATTTTATGTGAGAACGGGTTCTAATCAGATCAACGGCGGAACTATTGACAGAGTGGACAGGTACTATCTACACCCAAAATATAATCTCAGCGATTTGTCCGGCCCTTACGACTTGGCGCTGGTTTTCATCGATAAGAAGATTATCAAGAAATTAGATCTAAAGAAAAAAAGAGATCCCAATCGAGTGAATGGTATTTGTCTGCCGGAGAAAGACATACAAAACAGAGTCAATGAAAACGCATACTATTCCGGGTTCGGCAGAATTCACTATAAAGGGCTCAGAGCTAAAAGCCTGATGAAGTCGCTCATGACTTTATTGCCTGATAATCAATGTTCCTCTTATTTTCCAAAGTACAATATGGCCTGTCTTAACTCTAGCAACAGTCAAACTTGCAAGGTATGCAAATTGATTTCAAATAATGATCAAGGCTCCTTCACAAAATAAATGAATGTTTAAATTATCTTGATTGCAACTAGCTTTATTATATCAAGAAAGAAAAATGATTTATATAACACAATTAACAAGGCTTAACTATCTTAACCATCTTGATAATTTTATGTATTAATTAAGAGGCTTGTGCTCCTTTTAAATTAATTAATTAACAGGGTGACTCTGGCTCTCCACTGGTACAATATGTAAATAACAAAGCTGTGCTGATTGGCATACATAAGGGCTCGACCAAAACCCGAGGCAAATGTGGCCGTGACATAGCTGTGACCACACGTGTGTCCAAGTTTATTGACTGGATAGTCGAGACAATTAAAAGTCATCAAAATGATCTAAAAAAGTGAAAGACTAAGAAACAATTAATGAAACTATTAATTAAATTAATTAAATTACTTTAATTGAGTTCAAGATTAATGAGTTTTGAAAACTTTGGAAACAAATTATTTTCAATAATAATAATAATAATTGATATTTGAATCTATTATTCATTACTAACAGCCAATGGTTATTATCCAGCAATTAATCATTTGTTAAATACAATAATTTAGTTTTGCTTTGAATGTCAATTGATTATTAACCTCAGAGAAGACATTCCTCTGAGGTATGTCCTTAAGATGTGAATGATTTGTTTTGTAAGGCATTTATTTTTGAATACAAGTCGGGACTTCCGTCGCTCTGGATTAGTATTACGCCATAGGAGATGGTTAGACCAAGAATCTAATCAATTATCAGTAAAAAGAGGCAAAATATTCAATATTTTCAAATAAAATCATCAAGGTCATTCTTTGTGTTTTAAATAAGTAATTCAATTTTGTTGAGACGTACCGATAATATCAATGGCCTTCCAATTGAGAAAAGACCCGAAGCGTTGACACATTTGGTGTTTGATCTCATGGTTTGTAGTAATGAAATCATCTTTCAATTAATCAATCATTTTATTAATTCTGTTAAACAGTTTTAATCACGAATTTTCATTACTCACCATAACGTCGCTTTTCAAAGTGTTAAAGTTATCTAGCTCTTCCACCTGGCTAATCAATCTCTTGTTCTTTTTAATTGGAGCAAGGTGTCAAGCTAATATGTTTATTGTTTAGAGAATTTTTACCTCGTTATTGATTTTATCGCTAACACCAGAGATAAGCGCCAAACGGAATATACTAAAAATGAAGCCAAGAAAAGGAGCCCAATATGAAAGCCTAGTGAAAAGTCTACCCGACTCAATGATCTTGATGATAAAATAGAATGCGATTATTGTGTCCACGAAGATTGAGCCGCAAATCAATAAAAGCATCGGAGATAATAAGGCCGATAACATGTCTATCAGAGATTGAATTTCTAAGAATTGTCTTCTAATACAGTAAAATCATTTCGTATTTCACTTATTTCATTATTTATTCAGATATCTCAATAACTATTTCACTTAACGCATATACTATTTCACAACTCTCTAATGACAACACTCTAATGAGTTGTGAAATAGTATCTGCTTTAAGTGAAATAGTTATTGAGATATCTGAATAAATACTGAAATAAGTGAAATACGAATTGATTTGAGTGTAAGACGAATATCTTTTTCTGTGACCAGGTTTATGGCGATTATCTTGAGCTTGGTGCTACACACACTCTGAATATTCTTGATATAATGTGTAAAATAAAATAAATAGAAGTCTGTCGCGAAAAAAAGGTGTGCGTTATAAAACTCGGCGATTATTGTCGCACAGAATAATGGTACAGGGGTCTGAATGAAGTTGAGATTGTAGGTTGTGCAACACATGCCGGTTATATAGACTATAATACTTATGAACTGATAATAGATGAGCCGTCGATGGATCGCAAAACAGGCCTTTCTTTGAACTGTCATCGATTGGAATGACTGAAGAGTTTTCCTCAATTTTGTTATCAATTCTTTAAATTGTTTTCCTTTAAGACTAAAAACAATTCCAGACATAAGACAAATGAAATTTCTGGCGGAGAAGTGTAAAAACATTTGCCGATTGGCAGTAGTCGTATGGGTACTGAACCACAAACATATGATATTCTGTGTGGCACAGGGAAAGGTCAGCGCTACAATATATTGTAGTTATACTTAATTCGTTCGCTTTGGTTTCTTGAATAGCTAAAAAACTACTCAAGCGATTTCAATTCTGTAAAAAGCATCATGGAGGGTTATCAACCTATTTTTTTATGCCAACTTAATTTTGAACTATGAGTCACTCAATTATAAAAATATTGGAAGATTATCAAAGTACCATGTTACAAGTCTAACTATGATAGGTATTCCAAATTTGATGATTGGATATGAATGAGGAGATATTGTATTTTTATATGCTGAAGAAATCATCAAAATCGGTTAAGCCGTTTTTGTACAGGATAGTTTTGAATCTCCAAAAAACTAAAAAAATGACTATTTTTTGCTTAAATTTTGCACTCTATCCGAAAAACTTTTGAAATAAAAATTGTCATAACAAAAAAATTGAGAGAGATTTCATAGCTTAACATAGTTTCAATGAAGATTTTTTCGAAGTTTAAAAGCATACTGTACAAAAACTGCTTGTCCGATTTAGATAATTTTTTCAGCATATAAAATTTCAATATCTCTACTTTCATATTTATTCATCATTTTTGACCCACCTATCATAGCCTGACTTGTGACATGGTACTTTGAAAACCTTCCAATATTTTTATAATTAAGTGACTCATAGTTCAAAATTAAGTTGGCATAAAAAAATAGGTTGATAACCCTCCATGATGCTTTTTACAGAATTGAAATCGCTTGAGTAGTTTTTGAGCTATTCAAGAAACCAAAGCGAACGAATTAAGTATAACTACAATACTTCGTTCTCAGCTATTGAGAGATCCCATGGGTATCGGGAGTCACAATAGTATTTGAAATTATTTGGTTATAAGGTGTTCCCATTTAGAAGATTGAATAGTCTGGTCTTCATTGGCTTTCACTTCGTATGCTTCCACCAAAATCCCGAAAATTGTTTGAGCAATATTGAATAAGTTATTCATCCAAGCGCTCAATATATCCGAAGCTATCGCTTTATTGCCATTGATTTTGTCTCTCAATTCATTCAATTGTTTAAACAAATCCATTATATATTCGAACTGATTGTCAAACGCCTCCTGAAGAGTACACTTCTTCTCGTTTAACAAACAGACGATACGGGAAGTGATGTCATTTGTCATTATCTTTAATTTTGCCAAATAGTAGTCATCAACAGCGAGTGTCAACTCTTCCATCATATCGTTGAATGACTTAACCAAAGGATTGTATCGAATATCTGCCGGAATTGCAAATCCCACCGAATATTCAGATAAGAAGTTAAATAAGGGCCAGACTATAATTAACTCAATTAATACAATAATAGATTCTTGGTTATAAATTGAACAGGGATAACCAAGCTCGGCCGCACCGGGGATCATTTGGAGGAAAATGGCAGATTTTTGGCCAAAATTTTAGGGGGGATCAGAAGAGGGATTTTTAATAACCAGCGATTCTCAAGGTGCACTAATAGTGCACCAAAGCATTACATTAAATATTGATAGAGTGAGCATGTATAAAGGTATTTTCATAGTGTCAGGGTAGTGAGACTCGAGCTTCTACTTGAACCTATACCTCTCTTAACACTTTTTGTTTGTTATCCATTTATATTCTTAGTATTCGTATTGGAATTATTGCCTAAACTTTAAATGAAATTCAATTGTTTTTCCTATTTTAGAGTTTAAACAAATTTTAGTTTTAATTAACACTTATCTGAAAAAGAACCAAGGTGACTTATATATTTAAGAAGTGTTCAAGGAATTGAGAATACATAGCGATTTTAAACAATGTCAATACTTAATAAATATACGAAACGAATAGAAAACAGATATCGACAGCAAATCTTTTATCCAAAACCAAACCCTTAATTCCATAAATATGTGACAACAATATAATAATTACATTAAAATCTGAATAAATCTCGGAATTCATTAATAATTAAATTTAAGTTTAAATTCAATTTTATTTAATTTTTAACTGAAATAAAAGATATTTAAATTAAGAATTGAATGTCTGCTCCAGAACAAAAAAAAGAAGTCCAAGGGAAAGGTGGAAAACGATCCTATTAATCCAATCGCAGGTTTTCAGGTTCTGATTCTCATTTCGGTTGTTTTGTGCGTTTCTTCGATATTCCGCAAAGACTCAGATCTATCAATGGAGAGGTCATCCTATTGGTGGTACTTATTTTACTCGTTAATTATTTTATTCTACTTATGTTCGTCTTATGGTCCCTTATATCTGATCTATGGTTCAAATATGAGGCCTCTCAATCTTTGGATTTGTCTTATTGTATTCCTGATTATATTCTTAATGGAACTTACTGTTTTCACCAGTTTCCTCTTCATTTCATTTCCAATTCGTGCCACAAGTGAGTAAAACTACATTTCCTCAAAACTTGAATTAAAGTTATTTTTAAAATAATTGAATGAATAGATTGGAGTTTTGAACCGGGAGCTCTGATGACAATCAGTTTTTTCAGAGTTTTGTATTCATTATTGGTTTCGGCGATAGTTCTCATCTTTTTTATGGTCAAAATCGGATATATTCCGAAAGAGATTATTGAAGACAATACTGAAGTTTAAGTTTTTACAAAACAAATAAATTATTGTTTTATCCATTAATTAGAAAATAAATTCTTAAATAAAAAGATTAATCGATTGATTGTAGTCTTGAATTAAATTTAAAAAACAATTTATATATCAAATAAAATGATAAGAAATAATTCAAATTAAGATTTATTTCACCTAAAATTCTTCTATTGAAAAAAGATTAAAAACCTTATTCGATAGAGATTTTATAATTTTGAGCCAAATGGGGGACAATTACTTTGTTCTCAGCTATTGTGTGATCCCATGGGTATCGGGTGTCACATTAGTATTTGAAATTATTTGGTTGTAAAGGTGTTCCCATTTAGGGGATTTAAAAAGGGTTCACTTAATACATAATTAGTTTTGTTTCCATAAATATATGACAACAATATAATAATTATATTAAAATTTGATTAAATCTCGAAATTCATTAATAATTAAATTTAAGTTTAAAATCAATTTTTGTTTAATTTTTAACTGAAATAAAAGAGATTTAAATTAAGAGTCAAATGTTTGCTCTAAAACTTAAAAAGAAGTCGAAGGGAAAGATGGAAAACCATCCTATTATCTTAACTCCTGAAGAAATTAGAGAACTCAACTTAATGTTGGCCAAAGCTATGCGACCACAAGTGAACCCATTTGAACTGAAGATTCAGCCCTATCCGAGTCCAAAGAATGGCAATTATTTGGTGGCAATAAAACCAATCGATTCTAAGATATTCTTCACAGCCGTATGTTTTCAGTTGTTTCTGACTCTCATTTCGGTTGTTTTGTGCGTTTCTTCGATATTCCGCAAACACTCAGATCTATCAATG
>JAQFZI010000803.1:0-12859 GCA_034695605.1 Eupelops occultus
AATTTATAAATATATTATATAATTGTTGACCAAATTAATAATGAATTTTATAAATTTATTGATGAGTTTATTCCTATCTCAACGGTCAGCCTATGGTTTTCGCCGCGAAAAAAATTACACTCAAAAAATTTTCAGACAATTAAGGAAAGACCTAATATGATGTCCAAAAAATTTTAAGTCGAATATTTTTCGTGATTTTCGATTTTAAACTTTTGGTCGAAAAATTATTTTTCTACCCAAAATTATAAATTTATATATCGATTCGATGTAGAATTTTACGCTTATTAAGTATATTAAATTTATTTTACAATCGGATTGATAGTTTTCAATTTATTAAAATTTAAAGATGTTAAATTGAAATAAATTTGGGAAAAAATAATTTTTCGATCAAAAGTTTAAAGTCGAAAATCACAAAAAATATTCGACTTAAAATTTTTTGGACTTCATATTAGGTCTTTCCTCAATTGTCTGGAAAATTTTTGAGTGTAATTTTTTTCGCGGCGAAAACCATAGGCTGACCATTTCAACACATTTTTGAATTTTTAAATTTTTTGCTGAAATAGTATTTCACAATTTGTGTGCGACTCGTTTGACAATAATCAGGATATGTTTTCTATACTAAATTCTTTGTGAGATTTTAATGATATTGGAATTCGTGTCCAAATTCTTGTTCTTTAAAATCTATTTTCGGAATTCCAGTCCGAACTCATTCTTAACCCACGGATAGACATCTGGACAATCAAAGCATGTGTGCAGATATCGTTCACCTTTGACCTGACGACTGGCCAGTTTGCATGACTTCGGGTGATTACAAGCAATCAGATTGGGCTCAATATCTTTCTTACACTTAAAGGGCTCGAAATTATTGAGCTGTGAAATTGGGGTCGGAGTTCGCATCCACTCTATTGCCTGATAATTGGTTACAAACCACACGTCCTTAAATACAAATTATTAATATTAAAGAGAAATTCAATTATTTAAGAAATACTTTGTTTCCAATTAACTCATCTAAAAATCTGAGTAATATTTTGAAATTTTTTATTTCTTTGAACCAAATTGTATGGAAGTATAGACCAAACGGCGCTCTATTTGTTCTGTAGTGTCGATTGAAGTTATCCATAAACATATTGAAGATCTCGTCTTCAGACAAATGTGTCGGACAACTGTCAACCATAGCACAAATGTGTCCCTAATTAAAGAGTCAGATATTTCTAAAAGAATTGATTATTGATGGCTGACCTCAATATCGAAGGGATTCATTATCATTTCCCACATTCCTTGAAAAGAACGAGAGGGACATCTCTGTCGGGAACCGTGACATTTGTGAGGTATCCTATAGTCTAAAGTGAAAGGCCAGAGGGGAGGATCAGATCGAGGAGCGACCATGCTTGAATCATACAGAAAACCAAATTCTTTCATCTTTTGGAATAAAATTATTAAAATAAAAATATTTTGATTTTGATTTGATTGCAAACCATAATAAACTGAGTGTTCCACCCAACCCTCAAGAAGGGAACTCTGGTGCCTCTAAGTTCATCAAGAGGAATTCCTGCAAATCTGTTAACAATGTTGGCCATACCGGCAAACTCATCAAACCAGTCCTCCATCGTTGCATTGAAAGTCCACCAGAGCTCAGGCTGTTTGTGTCTATAAATTTCAAAATTATTCAATGATTTAAGAATTGTTTGAAAAATTGTTTACGTAATCGAATGGACTGCGATCTCGTGTCCGTCGTTCCATAATTTCTGGACGTGTCTATAATTTGTGTATTCGTGGCTCAAGAAAAATGTGGTCGAAATGGGACAACCGTTTCCGTTGGTACGATTTGATGCAAATATTTTCTGATATATTTCCCAATTCTCGTTATTTACGGCGTCATCAAAAGTCAGAATAACCAATTGAGGAGTTTCTTCCGGTTTCAAACCTCCGGGTATTTGAGTGCCATCACTACTGCAAAAACAATCGGGAAGAGTGCAGTTATTAGCGTCACACCTGTGCGGGGCATTCGGATCGTTTTCGGGGTCACACCACGACTCATCTGACCCGTCGGCACAATCTATTTGACCCTTTAAGACATTCATTAGTTTTTGTGAAAACTTTTTAAAAAACTTCAAAAATTAGTATTTATTACATCACAAAACAAATCTTTGTTTAAGCACTTCCTATCAGCACAGGACAACTGACCGCTCGGACAAATTGGTTCGTCAGTTGCGAGCAAAGGACGCGGAGTACTTACATCTGAATTAAGTGAAAAACAAGAAATTTATTGAATACTTTTTTTCATTTAGAGATATTGTGACAAACCGTGAGATTTCTCGCAATTATCGATCTTTAACTTAAAGTCACATATCTGTCGGTCCACATCAAACCATAGGCCGGCACTGCACCTGAATTCGAGAACCTTCTGCCGGGGGCACCAGTAGTACTTTGCACAATCTCTAATTCCAACTGCATCAGGATTGCGGTAAAATTTACCGTTATCTATACAAGGCACACCATCCACTGAACCTAAACATAGTATTCAATTAAATATTTGTTTGCAACTTATTTAAAGGACAGTAATTATGCAGTTTTATGCTCTAATGAACAAGTTCATAGTTGTTAAAAAGAACCGAACCCGAAAGCCATGGGGAATATCATCAACACATATATTTTCATTTGAATGAACTAACATTTTAAATAACTTTTTGACCTGAACAACTCAACAACTTTTGATTTTTTTTTTTACAAGTAACTCATTTAATACTAATTTGACAAAATTAACTAGTATTGCTTAAAAATAGGGAATATTTAAAGACTCCTGCGAGGAATCATAACTTAAGAGGGATTTTATTTTTGCCTCCTATTACTTTTAAATTATTGATATTTTGTTAATCACTGATAAATAATTTTATGGGAAATTAATCCTAAACTTTATTGAGTCTCGGATTTTATTAATCAATTGACAATCAATTTGTGGGAACCAATTAATCATCTTATTTATAGCCGCAAACAGTATTGAGAGCGTTGGCACTCATTTCGATTAACTCTTATCAAACTTTCCTTTATTTTGTAAAAAGTATTTCCTCATAAAAACACATTTCTGTGAAACTTATTTTTCAATTTCTTTTAATTCCTATAATTTGAAAACAAAATCACTTGAATTGGATTTAATGCAAACTAAATAATAAAATGTTCCAAAAAATAGGATATATTTCTATTCTTTTGCATAATATATTAGAATTTGAATTAATCTCTTTTAATTTGAATATTTTTTATTAAAAAAACCTAAGATTAATATGAATCGAACTAAATTTTAAAGTGAACTTCCTGAAAAACGTCCAATTTTTAAGTGTTAAATGCTCGCAGGTTTGAAGTTTAAGCTTTGAAAAATGAAAATTTGTCCAGAAATCGATCATTTGATTTGAAAATTAAAGTTTTATATCAAAATTAAATTTAACAAAATTAAAAGTAACAAGCATGCTTTTAGAAAAGATAAATTTTAACAAAAATATTGGTTAATTTAATTAAGTAATTAAATCTATGAATTAGTAAAGTTAGTAAAGAACAAGAAAAGCAGCAATGCTGGTCCATGCTGGACTTATGCATGTGACCTTGAGCATATTGAATGGCTGTGTGGCCGCACATCACACTTACCGTCTTCGTCATCGTCACGACTTAAAACAAGCGATACATTAATCAAAACTAAGGAACAGAATAACCAAAAGTGGAAATTATCAAAAACTTTAAATTTTCTCATTTTTCAAATTAATATCAGAACTAAATTGAAAAATGAATAGAAGTGATGACTACTTTGGGATCGACAAAACAGACAACAAGTGACTTAAGTTATGTTCATCGAAATTAAGGCCAAACCGTTATGTGTGGAAGCGGTGCGCAAAACAAGAGCTACTAATGACAGCCCTAAAGCTGGTCACGCATTGAACGCTCTGACACTTTAATACGATTCAAAAGCTTTTAATAACAAACAGGCATACGATTGGAGAGAATTAATGGACCTATAGTGAGAAGACTGGGACAGACATAACTGGCTTTTCACAGAAATCGAATGATTGCCAAAAAGACTGGATTTGCAATAATTTGTGCGCTTTTGATGTTTACGATAGAATCGTATCTTTGAATTTGATCACTAAATTCTCAGTCAATTTCTTTTTTTTAGGACAGCCTTAATACCAAACATAACAGCATAACATCACTATTATTATAGCATTGGATTCCTTAAACATAATTTTAGTTATTCTTAACTCATTTGAAGCAATCGATGCGTTCAATACATTAAAAATAATTAAAACTATTATTATTCAAACAATTTATTCGCAAATCATTCAATTATTGATATAATTGCAAAAAAGACTTACAGTGCTATCAATTCAATAGCACTTCAATTATATCTGGATCTGAGTCCGGCCAGAATTGGCAGAGCTCTCGATGATTGCTTCTCTTCTTTGTAAACGGGTGTACAGGTCAAGGAGTTGCCATCCACCAACTCTTCTTCCCCACAGTTGACAAGTCTTGGCTGATGGTCGACACAAGTAATTATGGCGTGATTGTTGTAGAAGTATCTAGGATATGGCCAGAATTTATTTTCTTTGTCTTCTTCGGGGCACTTGAATCCAAGGACACCTTCACTACTGCAGCCGACTTTGTCTGGCCAATTACACCCTTTTATGCTATCATCATAAAACAATCCTTTCTGACATTCTTTACGTTCAGGTATTCCCCACAAACACTCGGAATAGAATATATTACAGTGGTCTCCTTCGTTGAAGATACCGAATTGCCAAGGACATCCTGGTGAACTTATTGGTTGTGCTGTTCAAATGTTCACAACAAAGGAATTATAATTTGAATTTATGAAAGAATGCATTATTTCTAATCATTTTGAAAATTGAGTTTTCAATTAAATTAAAATATGACACATACGGAGCTCTCGGTCAGTGCAGTCCACTTTCCAGGAATAGGCGCAAAAGTTGTAGACGGAACCGTCGACTGCATGCGCCAAACCATTGGGACAAAACTCGTGCGTCAGAGTACCGTTTGTGCACAAAAAGTACTGATCACAAGCCTTCGGGTGTGCGTACGCATAAACCCCCTCAGGAGGACAATGCGATTGACCTGTTTGGACATAACATTTGAAGCGTTACTTCAATTCAATTATTATTATATTTATTAAAATTCATACCAAACACTAAATGAGTGCTCAGAAGAACAGTTCCCAAAACCAATACAATTGAAGTCATTTTTAAGTTAAATTTTATTTCAATTTTTTCAGTAAATAATAAATTAGTTAAATATTGTATAAAATTATGTGAAAGTTTGCAAAACTTGTTCTCTAAAAGCGCTTCAAAAGCAACCAATTATGAGCTCAAATCGATTTCTACGATAGGACTCACCTCTCAGTTAAGGATTCTAATGACTGATAAAAATTAGGAGAATTAGAGCATTAGAACAGAGAACAGGACAGAAAATATCGACGTATTACTTACGGTCAGTCCTCATTTCGTTCTACTTTTTTCCCAAAGTAGTAATAATTCTAATATATTAAGGCTTAGCTCATATCAAATAACTGTGCGCTAACTTTTAAACCAAGGACACTTACCTGTCGTCGAAGTAAAACTTGTTGGATAGAAGATTCTACAGGCGTTCAATTCTTTATTTCTATTCGTTCCGACTGTTTCTTGTCCTTAAGTCTCAGACTAATTCATTTATGATCAAGATAGTAATTGTGAAATAATATTGCCTTGGTATATTGCCTCACAATACTATAGTACCAAAAAAATTATAGAAAAGTTGTAATAATTATAGGAATTAACCGATTAATACATAAATTTTTGATTAAATAAATATAACATTTGAGCAAAATTTCAACAAAATTAATGTTCTGTGCTCTGTATTATGTGTTCTAGTACATCTAACATTTATCCTTCAAAAACATTGAAAGCAAAAAAAAAGACTTACATTTAATGTATTTTTTAAAAATTTAGTGACAAAAATAACTTAAAGGAGATAACTGTTTAATGAATAATCTGGTGGTAATGTCAATGAATTGTCCTTCAATTGATTCAAATGTTTCTATAATTTAATTGATAATACAATTATTGAAATTTGTAGTTCGCCTCAATTTTTTGTGGATTAAGTATTCAAATAATTAATAATTAATTCATATAAATATTCAAAAGATTCAAATAAAAAAATAATGAGAATAAAGATTTAGAACTTTTATAAGCAAATTATGAATCAATTAATATTTGGAGGCTTTCAAGAATAGAAAGCATTGAATTTTAATTTGTCCTCATTTATTATTTATATAAATAAAATACTCATTATTACAATTATTTAATTGGTGTCACAATTGTGAGAAAGGGATGGCTTATTTCAGATGGAATGCCAAACCGACTAAATTGCAAGTAATGAGCCAAAGGTCTATTTTAGTCAAATATAAATGATTGTTCTTGCTCATTCTAATAATATGACAATAATTGAATACAAATAGATATTTATTATAATTGAATACAGAATCAAAATATTGATTATAAGATAATTTGGTTTAATTTCAATACATTTTTCAACAGAAAAGAAGTGTTAATTGTTTCGCACAAATCGCACAAAACTTTAATTTGAATAACAAAAAAGTCATTTAATTCAAAACTATTGTAAATATTGACTACAATTCCATTAAATAAATAGAATAACAGTTAAACTAAATTTAAATCAATTTTGTTTTTCGGCGTTTTTAAGAATCTTTTTCCTCAAATGTTCTTTATATGAGAGGATATCACCCTTCCATTTAGTGACTGTTCCCTTCTCACAAACCCATATCTCTTCGGCCACCTTAGGAACAAATAAAATGAGAATTTGAAGGCAAACAAAATAAAAAGAGTCATTACCTGACTTATAAGTCTAAAGTCATGACTGACTAAAACCATTCCTCCTTCAAAGTCATTGATGGCTTCGGCCAAAGCATCGATAGTTTCCATATCTAAATGATTGGTAGGTTCGTCCAAAAGTAGAAGATGTGGGACCTGCCAGGCCAACCACGCAAACACCACTCGACAGCGCTGACCGTCTGAAAGTTGACGAATCGGACAAACCTGTTGTCGACCCGTTAATCCATACCTACCAATAATTTTACGCATTTCTTCTTTTTCTTTAACATCAGGAAAGCATTTCAACATATATTCGAGTGCCGATAGATTGAGGTCAAGCTGTTCGTGAAGGTGCTGATGATACCGAGCAATCTTAAGATGACAGTGAGTGCGAACAATACCGTCTGTCGCCACCAATTCATTACATAGAAGTTTCAAAAGAGTAGACTTTCCGGCGCCGTTGGGTCCAACCAAAGCTAATCTTGTGTCCAAATCAATTCCAAAATCCAAATTCTTGTATATGTAAGGAGTGTCGGGAGTGTAGCGAAACGATACGTTCTGAACCATAATAACTGGCGGAGGAATAGGACCACAAGAGGGGAAATAGAACTGGACAGTTTTATCGCTGACAACTTTATCAGCAAGGCCACCTGCAACCATCTTTGCCAAAGTCTTCTCTTTACTCTGTGCCTGTCGGGCCAGTTTGGCCGATCCGTGGCCGAAACGGGCGATATAGTCCTAAACAGAATAAACAATACTTTTATTTAACTTATAATTAACTGAATTTTGAATAAAATATTGATTAAAATAGTTTCAGAATTAAATAAATCGCTTCGAGCTTTTGGATCATTGGGACCGAAGTCACTACAACTCGGCCTTTTAGTCATCATTAATAAAATACATTAATTTAAATTAAGGGCGAAGAATACCTTCATGTGTGCCATCTGTGACTGTTCCCAATTGTATCGCTTCATTTGATTCTCGAGGAGTTCAAGTCTTGTCTTAACAAATGCGTCATAATTTCCTCCGTAATATTTGAGTCGTTTATTATCGATGTGAATGATTTGATTACAAACACCGTTCAGGAAATCCTGTGAATGAGATATCAGAACCAAAATTCGTTTATAAGACTTAAGTTCTTCTTCGAGCCAAACACAAGCGTCTAAATCCAAATGATTAGTCGGTTCGTCTAAAAGCAGAAGATGCGGTTTGACGTATAGAGCTCTGGCCAATGCTATTCTCATTCTCCAACCGCCAGAAAAGTCTTTACACTTTTTGTTTTGCATATCTTTGGTAAAACCTAATCCATTGAGAATATACGCCGCTTTAGTCAATGCCTTATCGGCTCCGATCTCATCGAGACGTTCATAGATATCCATTAACTGGTCCTGACTTTCTTCGTCATCATATTGTGCTAATTCTTCTGCGAGTGTTTCCAATCGGATCCTTTCCTGGTCGACATCGAGCACTGCTTCGAGTGCTGTCTTTTCTGAGGGCGGCATTTCTCGAGTCAAATGATAGATATCAATGTGTTCCTGAATCGGAACTTCTCTTCGGCCCAAAGCAGCCAAAAGAGTGGATTTTCCACAACCATTGAGACCAATGAGTCCATATCTTCGGCCACAATTTAACTCAAGTTTTGTGTCCTGAAACAGTTCTACGCCGTGGAAAGTAATCGAAAAATTCTCAATCTTTATATCTCTTGAACGGGGATGTATTGACAGAACTCCAGTACAGGCTCTGGACTCGGCGTTCAGATCCATATCTTTTTCCAATGATTTGACCAATTTTTCCTCTTCAGTGATCGGCAAAGAATCGCCATTAGTTTGAGACTCATCACCGTTTATCTCATCATCTGTTCCTTTGGTAATCTTCTTCTGATCTCTTTGTTTAGCCAATTCCTTTTTCTTGGCGTCTCTTTTCTTTTTATTATCGGAAGGCATTGTTTTTTACCAAAAATTTTTGAGTCAATTAATCAAATATTAAATAATTTAAAATAAATTAAACGATTTTATCACAATTTAATTAAAGTTCAATGAATTTTCTAAATTAATGAAAATAATTATATAAAAAAATAAATTCTGAATAAACTGTAATTAAAATCTAATTTTAAATGAATTAATGAATGATTGAAAACGTGACACAAAATGCAGTTTAAAATACGTTTTCAGTGATTTTGTAATACATTTAGAGTTGAGTTAAAGCATTGCCTAATAAGTCATTCAATGCTTTAATGCATTACTACTAAAGTGACGCCTAGTGTTCAAAACAACTCCTATTCATTCATTTTTATGGTTTGGTTGAGTGACTCAACACTTGTGTCGACACAAACAGTCATTGAATGTCTTTATCACTTATTTGGCGCCAAATCTAACGACCGGTATTTCAAAGACATTTCATTTCACTCTTCAGATGGAAGTTTCATTCGATGTGGACATCAATTTGGACGATGAAAATAGTCATTCAAACGATGGTTAGTTGTCTTAACATTTGATTCAAATTGAATATCAAAACCAATATTTAATTGAATGATAGATGACTGCGAACTACACAACGATTACGACAATCAAAAGCTCTTCAATATCTATGAGTCATATCTGAACCGATTGGATGTGTCAAATACCGAACCTGAGCTGTCATTCAGTGACCAATTTTATGAAAAAGTGGTCAATAAAGAGAAAACTCCGGTCACAAACCGTACGATTTGTCGGTCTTCTTGTTTTGCAGACATTGAGAGCCAAACGCCTCGTATTTCCAGAAAGAATGCAAACAATGACTGCAATGAATCGTTTTCTGAGATAACCCTTCCCTGGAATCTCAAAGATATGACTGAACAACAGATCATTGATTTGAGCCAAAGTTTGGAAGAAGATATCTTTAATAAAGAGACTGAAGGACCAGAAATAGCAGCCAATCATTCAAAATATATTTGCGACAAACAAATTGAGTTCTTTAACCAAATGTTTGAAGAATCGGAAAATAAGTTTAAAAATTGTATCCAAAAAATAAACATAAAATCAGAGGAAAAGAGATTTGATTTCAAAGAATTAATAGAAAAACAATTGGAATCAAATAAATTGAATTCAGAAGAACTGACAAATCTTCTCTTCCAACTGAATGTCATTAAAGAGATATCTAAAAAATAATTATTTAATAAATAATTTGTTTTTGAGGGCAAATGAAGACAACTTTTTTTGACTTAAAAATATGTCATTTCTTTTATATTAAAAATAATTTTTATTTTTTCTCAAATTTTTAAATTAAAAACAATTATAATTATGTCCATAATTGACAATATTTTCAATCAATTGTTTTAAATCTATTTAATTTAAATTACAATTAAAAGAGTCCTCACTTGGGCTCACTTTTTAAACTAAACTTAAGTTTGAGGAAACTATTATTCAGATTGAATTTCATTATATATTTCAAACAATTTATATACTTTTGAAAATTGTTATTTTTTTATTGAATAAGTAATAAACTTCTTAAAGGGGTTTAAGTAATAAAAAGTACCAAAACTTAGTAACAAATAACACACTTTAAACTAAAATTTCGTCACTTTTTATTCGTTTTGATGAGTGACTATATCCTCAAAAAACATCAATTTTTGTTTAATTAAGAGAACCCCTTATTATTATTTTAATCATTTAAATTACAATCAATTTGAGAAAGTAATGAAAATTAAAATAGTTATTTAAGATGAATTGAAGATAGGGTTAAAATATATTTTTTCTTTAGATTAATTAACTCGATTTGATTCAAATTGAATGAAAATTTATTTAATTTTTACGACGTATTTTGTGAATAAATTACAGACATTAAAGGGAGGCCTCATTCAAAGTCAACGTCATATCTTTGCCCCACTCTTGAAATTTGGTGTCAATTAATGCAAGAATTCTATGTTAAGTCAAATATGAGTTTAAAATTGAGTGAACGTTATTTACGAAAGTAATTTGATTTTGAGTTGAAGACCGCATCACTGAATGCACTTTTGCCACAAAAACAAATTAAACAAAGAATTGGATTAATTGTCTATTTATTTATTGATTAACTGTCCTTTAATTTGAAAACAAATATGTCTTACGGCGGTTATTATGGTAGACGTGAGAGTCCTCAGGCAGATTCGGGTATGTATGGAAGTTCCAGAGAGCGTTCCCCCCCTCGAGGAGAGCCTTATTCGGCTTCAGGTCGTCGATCACCAATGGGTCGAATCCCGAAAATTTCTTCGACTTCTTCTTTGGATGACTTGAGATCTGAATTCAATAGAATAACAGATGACACTCCTCTTAAGATGGAAGACATGACGTGGGAGAAGATGGGCTCAAAACTCCAGGATATGGTCGAAGCAAAGGCTAATGGTATGGTATCTTCTGTTATCAATCAGTAACTAATTGCTGTGATTGCAATCAGACCCCACATTGGCTGCGGAGGGGTCCACTCTATTTCCGGCTCCGCCAAGAAGGAGAAGGGATAAAAGGGAAATGCCGGTAATTACTGCTATTTAAGCCAATAAACCGTTCGCTTTAATTAAATTTAATTTTTGAATCACATTTCAGCTCATTATTAATGGAAATATAGGTTTGTTTTGTATATTAGTATTGAAACGATTATTCAAATTAATAATTAATTAAAACAATAATCAGTTCCGCGGAAAGACGCTCTTATGCTTGATTTGGTTCTCAATAATAAGTCAACTCTTGACGCACAGTTGACTTTGACTAAACACCCGATCATCGGTAAAATATTTATATTTTTCCAGAATTTTTGCCTCAAATTTAAATATTTGTCACAAAAGGACTCGAATATGTAGTCGAATATATCGATCCGGAGGGTCAGTCTCCCCGTATATACCATTGCCGACTGTGCAAACAGTTCAATACTTGTTCTTCAATTATGGAACACATAACCGGATACAATCATCGCGTCCGATATATTGTAATTTCAAACTATAGTCAATAATTGATAATCTAATGAACAGTTTTATAGGCAAACAAATATCCAAATCAGGCGAAGACTTATCTTTTGCCGGACGGCCGTCGCGCTAATCGTAACATCGCTCTGATTAGAATGGCTCAGGGAAGGGCTCAAGAACTTGAACTGGTATATGGTAGGGGGGAGTGGGAGGTCAGAAATGAAAGACCGAGTATTCCCGATGAGGCTGCCATCGATCAGGAGTCAGACATCATTACTGTAGAGTCGGGACAACAGACAGAGGTATTAAAGAACTGTTTGCGACAAATCAAAGCCTGTAAACTGGAGGGCGAGGAAGACATAAGAGTTGCCAAACAGATAATCAATGACTTAACTGATGCTATCATTGAGTACAAACAGTCGGCACAAGAAAAACAGATGAACGCCGGTATCAACTCATTGTTGAACCAGGGTAGAAATAACTATTGAATACCTTTTTGTCAAATCTATATATCATTTGACATAAAATTTAATTCATATATTAATTATTGTTTAGTACTTTCCATAATATCATTAAATTAGTTCTTCTAATCAAATAATTAACGAAAAATTTTGACTTTTCTCACAAATTGTTAATTAAATCTTTTGTATCTTTTAATGTGTTTTCACTTTTTGTGACTTTCTTTCATAACCTGAGGTTCTGTTAATCATATATATGTCGGCTCATCGTTTGATTAGTAATTATTGGACACATTTATAAATATTTTTTTTTATTTTGTCAATTCTTTATTTTTAAATGTAATGATTGGAATAAATTTTTCATTAAAATCACTTTAATTAAAAATTTATGTAAAACTGGAAATTAATAAAAAATTTTTTTTTATTCAATCGATAATTAGAGTCAAAACAAAATACAATATATTTAGGGCTAAAAGAATCGGATAAATATATTCATCAAAAGTTTGAAAGGGTTTTATCTATCCATAAACCAGATATAATAGTGATTACACTCAAAGCTCTGTAAATTCACACTCCATAATTTCACAAGTTGTCTATTTGCCCCAATTTGACCAGGCCCAAAA
>JAQFZI010000804.1:0-12857 GCA_034695605.1 Eupelops occultus
ACTATAAAACCTAATAGTTATGATGGAAGACAAGTACATTCAATAAAGTTTCCGATTTGGATCAAATGTATTTTTCTTAGATTTAAATCTCAATTTAAAGGTTATATTCGAATATCAATTGATATTTCATATCATTTTCATATCATTAATACTTATTTTTTCTAAATTTTCAAATATATTTGGACAGAATATTCTTCAAAATTCTAATTCTTAAGAACTTTTACATAAAAAGTCAATTCAAAGAACAAAAATAAACTGAAAATCATTATAATAACGACACAAATATGAATAAAATCAATATACGAATAAATATTTAGTTTTTGTATTTGAATCAATGGTTTGAATATATTTTAAATTTAAACCATTTGTTGAAAACAAATATTGATTTTTGGAGTTTTTTTTATGGAAAGGTTTAATTAAGAATCGATTTTTTCATTGGTGCTAATTCTTTCGATTATGAGATCACTTTATGGCGTTTCTTAAGCCTTATTATTAAATTTTAAATAATTTTTAAAAAATTCAAATTTGATTTTATCTTTGATTTAGTGGTGAAACGCTTTGAAGAAGAGAGTCATCGCAAAGAGTCTAATAGAAAATCAGATAACAATTCTCCACATATTAATGACTATTATTCCTCATCTGAACGATCAAATTCACCAGAAATTGATTTAATAGATGACAACAACAGTAATGATAGCAAAGAGTACAACAAAACAGTGGATAATAATAGTAAAGCAGAAGATATTAATAAAGGCATTAACTGTAGTAATAATAACCATAATAGTAAACGAAAGAGACATAGCATTAGCTCTGAGACAACGTCTTCAACGCAATCACCAAAACCATTATCGTTATTATCTTCGGCCAAATCGGGAACTCCTTTACCATCGAAGCCGATATCAGTAACAGATCATAGTATTAGCCAATTATTAGCCGACAGTTATTCCAATAATAATAATAATAATACGAATAATAAAAGCAAGTCTAATGATAATCAAAATAATAACCCGGGAGGAAATAAAGGGAGTTCACCCACAGTGGCTCACAATCAGAATTGTGAATCACAACAGAATCTGTCATCAATTCCAATGGGAGACAAACTTTTCCGACCGTTTCAGGTAATGGATATATAGGAATACCTTTCATTAGATATAAAACATGTATAAAATCTCTTCTGTTATATATTTTTTTTATTCATATATCCAATCAAATCAATTGAATTATCAGAACTGCATTCAAACCTTTATTAGAATTGTATTTTATTAATCGTAACAATCAATTAGTCTTTTTTGCCAAAAAAATCACATTTTTTTCTTTTTGTCATAAAATATGAATTCTCTGGTCTTTAATTAAAACTAATTATAATTTATACAAAAGTATTGTAAGTCTGACATTCAATGGGATTACGTTTAGTAGACTCACGATATACTCAAAACAATTGAATTCAGAACGAAAAATTCAGACATTAGTAATCAAATCTAAACAATATTAAAATATGGCCAAGCTAGTATAGTTAGTATCTATATTGTTTCGAAAATCTTGATTTCTGACTCCTGTGTTGTAAGTTTGGGTAACTTTTATTATAACAGTATTTCCCAAAATAATACAAAAATTGATTTTAGATATAAATGACGGATAAAAGGGATTGACTATAGGTTGCATCAATTTAAGAAGGATTATAAGATATTCCTACTTTGAATTACAGGACATTCCTCACTATTTTGGTCTACCTTTATATGGCTTCAGTGGAAACCCATTCCTTAGCGGCAGTAAATTGTCTGCTCTTTCACCGACTGAAGCCACGGCTTCGATGCCCTCTTTCTTAAGCTCCTCTACATTCGGTAATAACGGATTTGGTGATGGGTCAACTCTGAGCGCACATCATTTTAAGTCAAGCTACTTTGGAGCCAACACTTCTGGTCAGCAATTCGGGGACGGACTCGTATTTTCATGTATCAAATGTGACAAAATGTTTAGTACACCGCATGGTTTGGAAGTACACGCCAGGCGTTCTCATTCAGGGAAGAGGCCCTTCGCCTGTGAAATGTGCAATAAGACATTTGGACATGAGGTCAGCCTTTCACAGCACCGGACAGTCCATACAGCAGAGAAAACCTTTGAATGTAAACAATGTGGAAAACAATTCAAACGCTCCTCTACTCTATCAACGCATTTACTGATTCATTCAGATACCCGGCCCTATCCGTGCCAATACTGTGGAAAGCGATTCCATCAAAAGTCAGATATGAAAAAACACACTTATATTCACACAGGTATGCCTTCCCATTGAGTTTATTCGAATAATTCCATTTTCAATACAGTATTCATTAGAGTTATTGTCTAATAATTATAAGTAAATTATTTCACAAAACTGTGAAAATCTAATGAGTAATTCGCGCCTAAAGTCGTCTAAATTTTCATTAATACTTTTAGATTAAGTGAAAAATATCGTTAACACAACTCCTATTTGTAATCAGAATTCATTAACGATATTTTGTGCTCACTTTTAATCGCTTTTTTGAACAAAAGATTTACATATTTTTTGGTTTGGGTTTTGTTTTTATATTCAATGATATTCACAACTCATAAGTAATTAATTACTAATTGAATTCAGAATTATTAGGAGTGCTATCCTTTAGGGTTACACACAATTTGAATGGATTCGAGCAAATATAGGCTGAGTTCTGTCTCTACTGTTTCTCTTTATTCAGTCCTCCATATATTGCTTTGATTTAAAGCCTTACGAATGAAAGTCTATGGGAATTGCGTTATAGAATTAAAATGAATTGAATTTAAAAAAGATAAATTATTTTTAGACATTCATTTGATTCGTGTAATTCCTTAGTTCTGGCCCAGTATGATGTAAATACGCCCAAACAGCCAAAACAGCCCTCTCTTTATGAATCCTAATTGGTTTTGTCAATTGAATCAAAGATAGAAAACTTTATATCAAATTGTTTTCCAAAAGATTGACGAAATCCTTATAAAGAAATTTCAAATTTATGTTGAATTGGAGTCAAATTTTTTCCTTTCAATTAAAGTTTGTCTGAAATTCTTCTTCAAATTGATTTTAATGATGTATTTCCGTTAATCTAAAACTATTGAAACAATGGCTCTATATTTTCGGCAATACATCAAAAGTACAGAAAATATTTGAATATAAATTATTTCCGTTTAAAATTGAGTTCAATTGAATTCTGGATTTTGTTTGTATTAATCAACTTTGATATTAATTTTAAATAATTAAATAAAAATTTGGCTCTAAATGAAAAAATTATAGATATGAAAAAGTTCTTGATAAATTAAAAAGAAATGACGAGATGATTTTATTCAATCTTGCTTATAGTATTCAGCTTAGGATGAAAATATGTGAGCATTTTTGTTGTTATTCTTGGTTTGTTTAGACAAACTCTGATCTGATGAGTATCTGTTCTGAATGATAGCGGAGAGCATATCTATCCACTTGTGCTATAATTCCGGTCCTCCCTTTTGGAAAACAGTATTGGATTTTAATGCGATTATATGTCTCAACCATTTGTTCGCTCGAAAGCAAAAAATTTAATTTACTTTCACTTATAGTAGAAATCGAGACTTGAGTTTTGTTTTCTATGGTCTCTACTCTTACGTCAAGTTTTATATCAAACAACAGATACATTGTCTGACATTTTCACAGATTATCTAATATTCAGATTTTATCCAATTATTATATCACATAAATTATATAATAATTAATGAAATTTATTTTTATGCAGGCATTCAGAAAAAGAGTCTGTCTTAAAATAAAGCCATTATTTTTTGTTGTTTTCAAAGATTTCTTAATTGAATTGAGAATCTGCTGATTATGACAAAGAAATTGGCAAACATTTAATGATTGTTATAAACATAAGAATGAATGAAAAGATTTTCAAACCCCTGAAAGGGCTTTATTTCAAGAGTAAACTCCAAGTGGAAAACAATTGATTAAATTAGGCCTTCCTTTACAATAACAATCAGTTCAATTCAAGAGGATTACTGTTTGAACATCAATATTGTGATAGATATCCAATCCTTGAATCTTGAGATCAATCGAAAAACTATGCCTTCGAACAGAATTGAGGCAAAAAATGTGTGCTTTTTGTGATGCCATCCAAAACAAAGGCATTACATTTGGAAATCCACTCTTCCTTTGATGTGGTTTTTGATTCGATATACATTCAAACCTCTTTATTGAATCTGCATTTAATACCTATGCTTTGTATACAAATTATAGGAATTGTTCGGAGGGAGTGAGATAGAACATTTTGAAACCCTCTACTTAATTAAAGCAAGTTAAGCAAAATGTTATTTTTGAATTTATCTTGAATCTTTGAAAATGTTACGTTTATTCGCTTAATTGATTAAAAAAAAGGAGTAGAATCAAAATATCAATAATTAATTACATTATTTGTCGCCTAAAATACTGTTTTCTATAAATTATTATTCAGTTTTTGTCTAAGATTGTGGATAATTTTTGTATAAATGGTATTCGACTGTAGAATATGTGGTGATAATGATTGTCGATTGCCTGGCGATGGTCTTAAGGCAAACACAGGATTAGAGCAAATCAATGATTTGTTATCATTTGTTCTGTTCGCTAGTATTAAGGCTCCACTGCTTTAATCAACACTTCTTTTGATGTCTTTCCTTTCTGTGAGCGACAATTGGTTTTATCTATAAATATGAGATGACATCCACTTTGAGAGCAAAGCTTATCCTATTCTCAACAGAGCATTCTGTCCACTGTTTAGTCAGAGCTATCCGTTTGATTAGATTATGAATAAGTCATCAGAAAAACAGTGAGTTATATAACTATTTCCCAAAACCTTAAGCAAAACGGGATTTCGACAATCAATCGATTTGTTTGCAATGATTATAGGGTTTCTTAATAAATGTCAGACATTAATCACAATCATTTAATTTGATTCTTTGTCAAGGTAAATCAATAGCTCATTTAAATTTTCTTTTTAAGCTAATCTTCAAAATGATACCTCACTTACTGAGAAAGATGTGACATATTTTTGTTGGCAAAAAATCTAAGACTTTATTTGATAGGAAAGCCTAACAAATCTTTTGTTAGAGTTGTCGGATAATTTAATTAAGTGTTAGATTGTGTTCACTTAGTTTTACAACAAAAGTTATAACAAAATTTTTCTTTTAATTTTCTGTTTTCATTTTGTGAGGGGAATGCCTTTTACTACGGAACGTCTGTAAACAAAATAAAGTAATTCCGCTCTGGTTTAGGACTTTTATTGCAAACACAATCACAGACTCAGAGACAACAGAAAAGATTAGATCAGAAACTCTATACTGTTTTTGGATGAAAAGTCTATTGAAGACTGAAATACAACATTGATTTGCATACAAATTATATTAAATCCAATTAAAACTTCGATTATTAGGTTATCGGCAACAGTCCAACAGTCAAAGTGTGTCAACATTTTATATAAAACAATCTCTAAATAAAACTTTTGGTTATTTCTGATAGCATTCAATTAATTCAATGAAATTTGCTTTCGGTTTTTGTCAGATCTCATTTGGCCATTCATTTAATCTTGTTAATTCTGATTGATTTGATTTTCTTTTTTTGAGATTGAAAAATGAGCAAATATCAAATACCTTAAATAAATTACTTATGTAAAAGTTCATCATGGACATGTTTTAATAGACCAAGAATGAAAATAAGGTCATTTTGAGAAGAATTGATTTTCTCTTAAAATAATGGCCCAAATATTTCTATGGAATTAATTATTAAAATTAATTAATTAATTACAACACATTTCTAAATGAAATCTCAACTCAAGAGAGAATTGAAATCAAAGATTGGACTGAATTTTAGTTTTGTCGCCAAAACTATTCTGAAATGAGATTGAGTTCAATCAAAGTAAGTAAAGGCATAATAATTTAGTTGAGTACTTCTCCTCTTTTGTTTAATAAGAGCCAAATATTTGTTGGAACCAATTTAGTGAGTCGTTAATCATTTTTCATATTTAACTCTCATTTTAAGTATTTTATATAAAATCCAAAACTCATAAAACTAGTCTTCAACTAATTTTTAAATTAAATATCAATTTAAGAAAATCAATTTAGACATAAATTCACAAGTTTTAATCTCAAACTTAACAATTAAAATTATTTCAATGCTTTATTGATTTGTTTTATTATTTTATACGTAATGTGTGTTATGATAAGAAACTCAATGTTGTCTCAAAAGTCATTCAAAATATATTGGAATAGATATAAAAGAAATTTCATTTTATGAACTTATTTTGAAACTTCAAAATAATTTTTTGAATCAAATAATAGATTTGATTTGAATAATGGGTCTATTTTTGAATAATTTATTTGAAAAGCTTATCATTTATTCAATCAATTCTTTGATAGAATATTAAACGAATAATCAGATAAAAAGAAATTTTTTTTATTAAATTTTTAAAAATATTTCATTTGATATTTTAGGTGAAAAGCCTCACAAATGCTCAGTTTGTGGGAAAGCATTCAGTCAGTCGTCAAACCTGATAACCCATAGTCGAAAACACACCGGATTCAAGCCATTCGCTTGTGATGTGTGCGGTCGCGCTTTTCAGCGAAAGGTCGATCTGAGGCGACACAAAGAGACACAACATTCAGAAATACGTTCACCGAACGGTCAACTGTCAGTCCTTCAGGCGGGCATCACTGGTGGACCTGTTGTCAACACGTCTGTGATTGGATCACAACCACCATTAGTTGGCTCTTCAGAGCATATTCTTCGCTGTAATTATTAGCATTACTTCAAACTTCAATCCATAAAATGAATACCAAAATATTGATTGATTTAATTTCCCTTAGATTTTAGACTATTTGGAAAGTTTTCCTAATTCTGTTTGATTTTAGACAAAGCTTTAAACATATCTATCAATCCTTTCAAAAGGAAAATAGAAAATTTAGATTCAAATAAGTCTATAACTCATTAAAAAAAATATTGAATTTAATATTTGAATTCAATTTTGAGCCAATAATTTGTTTTGAAAATAAGTTTTGAATCATTAAATGTTAAGTGCAATCGATTATTATATTCATCGATAGATAACTATATTATTAATTATTGAATATTTAAATCTCTGCTTTGCTTTGCTATTATCGTAGAATATATTGAAAATTATGTAAAATATTATTGATTTATTGATTGAATAAATTAATTGATTGGAAAGCCTGTAAGTTTAACTTGATCATTTGACCGGAAAAAAACTTGAACAAAGAATATGATACTTTTAAACTTAAATCAAGCGATAAAAGAGAAGGAAGTTTTTGAATTAGTTTAGGGAATGAGAAATAAACTCAAATACAAATAAATCGAAAAAATTCTCAAAAATTTATTTATGTTTCAACTTTTGAGACGTGATTTGGAGTTTTCCCAAAAAATTTCAAATGAGATAAATGTTTAACAAAACAAAAGTAAATACTTGAATAAAAAATTATTTTTGATTAGAAAAATCTCTGAAGAAATCAGACTCCAGTCCTGGTCTGGAATTCAAAATTTGGAGAAAAGTTCACTTTTGATGGAAGTGCAAACAGAATTCAAATACAAAAAATAATTTATTCATTATAAATACTAAGTACCTTTTGTAATCTATAATAATTTAAGATAGCAACATTCTTGGTAAAGAAAACACACACACACACACATACACATCCATTCACATAAATTTGTATTGAGTGGTGATGTAGTGCTAAAAGTGTTTTGTGCATTCAGTTCATGTCAATAGCACTTCATATCCAAATTGTTTGAAAAAATCCCTCCGGATTTCTAGAAAACAGTGCACAGAGTAGTGGCAAATATGAAGATTTGATGCCCAATAGCGGGACTGAGTGAAAGAGTCAGCTCACGTCTCATCGTTTTTGTGGGTGCCATCAGTTAAATGCCAAATAAATTCAGTTTTCGGTTAAAATATTTTTTGAAATTCATTTAAATTACAACTGATTTCTATTTAAAGATATTATTCATTAATAATATGAAAATTTTATTTCCAAACAATTCTATGCTTCAAAATGTCTTTAAAATTACACAATAGGCCGGATCCTTTATGTCTTATGATCACAAATTAATATTTGTGACAATATTTTTAAATAAATTCATGAAATGTTTGTATGTTTTCTAATCAATGCTTGTTTGAAGAAATTGAACATGTTAGGTTTGAAGTGGATGTCATATAAAATAAAGACATTGGTTTTTGCCAATCAGTTTTGTCACCGATTACTCAGCACCAGTTGTGGTGTTGGGTCGGCCTCACGTCTACAACAATCAGCAGAACATGTTTCCAGACGTATCCCTCGAGTATCGAAGCAATAGTAGAGTTGCCATCAATTTCTCTCACAATGAATCCCATTTCTGATTTGGTATATCATTGAATCGCAACCAGAATAAGACTCAGCAATGATTTCATTCAACTCAAGCACTGACTTTAATGGTGTATTCTTTTAGTACGTATACTTAGTTTGAGCATATTATTAATGAGACATTACCTAAAATTCTATTCATACTATTTGATTGCTAAGGCACAGGCTTTTTATGCCAATAAGCCTCGGTTCTAATGTTCTTCTTCTCTAACAAACTCTGATTGGTATAGTTGTTAACACAAATTGATCTCAATTAGTGATGTCATTAGATTTCAGTTCTCGACTTATGGTTGCTATAAGTCTTGAACTGAAACTAATCACTGAATAAGAAAACATTGATTAATAAAAAAAAAGAAAGAAAACATCATTAAAGTCATTACAGGCTTTAATTCATTAACCGATACAAACAAAATCTCATTAATGGATATTTTGTTTCAAGATTTGATAATTCTCAAAAGTTTAATAACTAATTAATTATCTAGAATAAAGAATTATGAGCAAGCTATAATCGGATTCTGTATAAAAATGAAAATATTTTTGGTATTTGTGAACCACTCCTACAAAAAACTAAACTAAAACTGAAATCTAAACTAAAATACAATTGATATTCGAGTGAACACTTCAGTAGAGGAAAAATTGTTAGAAATGTTGAAACACTTTTCAATTTAATACTCTTTTCGATACAAAATTGTTCGGAGCTTTTGCTCCAGTTTTGACTTTTCTGAAGAGTCCGAAACGAGATGCACAGACATCAGTTTTAGTGATTCTCAAGTGTATTGTGTGGCCAAAACGGATGGGAAATGAGTACTAATGAAATCACAACCGCTTTTCGCTTAAGGCCTCTCCTTTTATGTTAACTCTGGCCAAGTATTTCAAATACGATGACATCACCAATAGATACTTGGCTTTCATACAACTATTAGTTTTTTTGTTTGATATTTTCATTGATTAAAAGAAAGAAACATTGATTTTATTAATCAATTAAAACAAATATAAAAATATTGATTTCAGAAAACAAAAGGCTCTGCATTCTGTGTTTGGGTATGTCCTGGTTATGTCTCTGTTAGTGGTATAGCCCCTGCAAAATAGATTCGATTTGATTTCGAATGAGTAAACATTTCGGCCAAACTATTATTCCGGGGCCTCAACAATGTTCTCTACTTATACTACAAAATGGTTTTACCCTGGTATAGTAATGAAAAACTAGATTTACTCATAAATTAAATTTAAATAGATCACAACTGTATTATAGAAAAGTGGAATTCTCTATTAAATTAAGAATTAATATATGCAAAACTGCTTCAAATAGTCTTAAATACAACTGTCCTTCTATTGAAACAATAATTTACAAGTCTTTTATGAATGATTTGACCAAGGTATTATCATTAGAATTGTTTTGATGTGAGAGGCATTGAAAGTGAATTAAAGCCAAAACCACTGATTAGAAGAGCAGATTCAGCACAAAAACCAATACATTATTTGGGCGTTCCTTAAAGCCATTTCTTTAACTCTTGTGGCCAACACTTAATACAATTGACTCTTAGTTAAAGAGTCAGATCAGACAAAAGAAATTCAATAAACTGATTGTGAAAATGAAAAAATTTCTGATTAACTCAAGGATTTCAGTAGAAAAAGGCTAAAAGCGTTATAAAATCTAATGAAATTTTATTTGATCGCACGGATGGCCACATCTTTCAAACTTTAGATCGATTTCTTAACTAATATAAAAGTATTTATTTAATTTTTGAGCACTTTTTAAAAAAAAATTAGATTATTTTTGATGTATTTTTTGGAAATCAATGAAAATCTGAAGATATTATTAATACAAAACAATTGATAATTAGTGACCAAAGATTTTGATTAATATTTTTTCTGCTAATTTAGATTTGATTACAGCATAGCGTGAGTCATATTATCAATAGAGTAGGAGTTTTATTAGAACCTATTTTTTTGTGGCCATAATATGTGTGAATCACATCTACTTTAATGATTGTCAACCGGAAAGTTTTGCCTCTATTTATTCAACACCTGAAAAGTGCTTTTATTTGAAGCATAAAAATATAAATCAATTTTTCATATGTTTGTCATTAGATTATTAAAGTAATAGTAACTAAAATCTTTACATTTTTACCTAAAAAGCCTAAAAAGCTGAAGGCGTTGCCATAAATAGTACATTAAATTTATACCAAGCTTATTTTCATTAAACGTCCATTGAATTAGTATTTGTTTGCAAATTCTATTAGTTTTTAATTTATTAAAAGAAATATAATAACTGTTACAGTATTTGGAGTAATATATAAACAGATTCAATATATTTGACTATTTAATGGGCGAAACGTTAAAAAGAATTGAATCCAAACATAAATTAAATATTGATTTTCATCTGATTTTCCTAACATTTAGAACATATAAAGAGCTACTATTTTCCTATAACTTTAAACAAATGCTGATTCCAGTGAATCCAACTTTTCGTTTAAATTGTATTTTTGGTATATATCGGACGCAAAATAAACAAAAGATTCGGTAAAGCAATAGGTTTTGGGTTTGAAAAACTTTTAGAGCTTTTGTGTGGCAAACATTTCACAACCAGTACTAATGTGTACATAAAATGATGGTTTGCTTTCGCTTTTATTGTTGATCGTCGTTATGATTAACTGACAGCACAACACGAATGGCAGATCAGGTCTGTTGGTGTGCCTGTGCTCTGCTAACTGTTCTCTTTCAATCTAAAGGCCAATCTCATTAACCACTAATTTGTGTGCACTTTAGCTCCGATTCTAACCATTTTTCAAATTTCACTCTCGCTATGACTCATAATATGGACATACATTTGCTTTAAGTAAAAGAAGACAAAACCACAACCAAAAAAACAAATGAATGAATGAATATTCAAGAGTAATCAAGATAATTTCTTAAAACATAATATTGAGTATTATAGTATTGTGTAATTTTTATCTTTAAAAAAAGGGAAACCCATTAAACTAGAGTTATATAAAATTTTGTGACCAAACAGATTGATATAAACCAGTCCACTATCTGGCTGTCATATGACCGGTCACTTATGCTGTTCTATTTGCACAACAAAAGAGTGGGATATTATAATAGCAATCATTGCGATTGCAATTTGCGTGTCATCTAATCGTTTTTGGGGTTTTGGATACCATTCCAACAGAAATAGTATCATATCTTATAAAATAACGTCAATCTATTCCATTGACTTTAATGATAAGTAGTTTCTATTTCTCAAAGATAAACATCATTTGATTTCAAATTATGTAACCCTTTTATAAAAACAAAAGTTGGAAAACATGAACATTAACTACATTTTTAAAGATAATGATTATGATTAGCATAATATATCCTTAATATTGTTTTGTATATTAATCTAGATAAAAAAACAACAATAAATTTTCTTATTTTTGTTTTTTAAAAATCATAAACAACTAAATAGCAAACTCTTAGATAATATTTAATTATATTTTCAAATATTATTTTAAAAGATTAGGGGAACTGTTTTACAATGTTTTTTCGTTTGAATTAGACTTTTGTTGTGGTTATTGATGGGCTAAAAGTCACCATAAATTCCATAATTTATTTATTCATTATTTGTATCCATATATAACTGAAAAGGTCTGTGCAAACATATGTTGCACCCGAGAAGACCCATTCAAAAAAGAGCTGGTGCTCAATGTTTGAGCTGTTTTTCTTTGTATGCATTTGTGATGTGTTTGTTGTATATTATTATTATTGTGATTATTATTTGCCAAAAACCAATTGCATTGCATTTATTTGATTATTTATTAGACAAACAAAATCCCAAAGCAATCACTGATTGTTTTTTATAACAAATATTGTGTTACATATTCTTAGACCTAAACTCTGATCGATTACATTATTTCCAAAAATAGTTCTATAAATCGATAACTTCACTCAATACATTCTAATTTGAAGCCTAGATCAATTATATAACAATTATAAATGATAGTAGATGGGTGTTAAAATTAATGTTAATGTTAATGTTGTCACAAATATATGGGTTTTCAGAACATTTATGTGAAGTTTAACACAAAATCAAAATAGGATTTAAGGTATTGTCATACAGAATGGTATATATTGAGTGGTCGTGTGTCTGTGCAATCGAATATATACAAAATAAGAGGCAATACTTGATTAGTGATACCCCAAATGCGAATCCGATTGAATTTTGTGTTAATATATAAATAATCTGAAGGGCTATGTATTGAACGGCACATAAAAAGCGGAAATGGAGTGAAAATTGTTTGGAAAGTCTCGCAGTCAGAGTCGCATATTTATTGATAGCCTTATAAGAGTTAGTGTGACCAGGTGATTTTGAGTTAAACCTGGGTTTTCACTGAAGACGGGCTTGAGTTGGGCTGGAGATAAGTTTATACATAGACATTAATGAAATACATCACTTAATTTCGTTTAATAATATATTTTTC
>JAQFZI010000805.1:0-12856 GCA_034695605.1 Eupelops occultus
GAAAGTGGGGTCTCTTCTTTGACTGAAGGCTGGTGAACGTCAGGTAAGAAATGGTTGGGGAAAGACTTGGCCAATGCTATCAGTGTGTCCAAAACATGACGACAGACAAGAGGGGATGCCTGGGGATGAATGGTTATAGTGTTGACACTGTTACAACTGCCGCTCTTTTTGGCACTGGTTCCAGTTCTATGCACTTGAAAAACATTAGTTCGACAGCCGAGTGCTGCGTCCAGACTGATGGACAGCCACGAAGCAGTCGAATGAGTGGCACTCCTTAATAAAAATTGAAATTAAAATCTTTAAAAATAATGGACATTAAAGGCCCTCATATCTCATAATCTACATCCAGAAGAGCCATAATTCTCTTCCGACCACATGAGCCGAAACTCAAGGGTCAGAGTTCACGAGAACCCTCTCTCAGAGCGCGTTTCTAATCATTGGGCCATTTAATTACAAATCAAAAACATACTTATGGTTCTGTGCAGCGCTGGCATTACTACCCTTTCGAGGTCTGGTATCACTCAATTCTTTTTGTTCTTTAGTCTTTTCCATAATCGCCAGTAAAGACTGTGTGACCCACTGTCGGGTTGGGATGTGATAACAAAGATTTCGAAGAACTCTATGCAATCGAATTGTGTTTAGTTTAGGCTCTTCGACAAATAGTAGAATTAGAAGACAGGACAGGGCTTCGTTATCCAAAAGCTGACGTCCGCGGAACCGACTGCTTGTGAAAGTGGGTCTGTGAGCGTTGGCACTCGAACTGGCGTTCAAATTGCTTCCGCCTGTTCCTGATCTCGAAGTCGATATATTCCACGGCCATTGACCGGGAGGTACGGTATGTATTGTATAAC
Source organism: Eupelops occultus (assembly GCA_034695605.1). Classification (NCBI taxonomy): domain Eukaryota; kingdom Metazoa; phylum Arthropoda; class Arachnida; order Sarcoptiformes; family Phenopelopidae; genus Eupelops; species Eupelops occultus. The sequence goes on from JAQFZI010000805.1 coordinate 852, forward strand.
GCGCTCCCATTCTTCCCGTCGCTAAATATGGGAAATAAATAATAATAATAATAATAATCATAACTTAAATAAAATAAAGATATCATACCTGCGCTGCGAAGAATACGAGAGAGAGCTGTGCCGGCATGACTTGAAAAGAATCTTTCCTGGATTTGTCGGTGTCTGGCCTCTAATTCTTGTCTCAGAGTTTGAGCCTCTGAAGCCACGTCAGGCGGCAAAAGTGCGAGTTGACTGTCGTCCATATCTGCCAACACTTGTCTTCTAAGACCGGGAGGAAGTGTGCCAATGAAGCTTCCGGCGTCAACTGGCGTTTCTGGGTTAGTGTTTTGAGCAGCAATTCTCTGTTGTTCTGCCCTTTGCTGAGCCAACACTTCTTCTTGTATATTTGGCGGCAGAGCGGCCAAGAATTCAGGATTCACTTCAGTAAATGTATTGGTTGTGTTACTACTGGTGGCCTGATTTGTGGGCACATTATTAGCAGTTCTCTGTTGTTGAATACGCTGTAAACGCAAGTGCTCTGCAATCACTTCCTGACGAATATTTTCAGGCAAAGCCGCTAAAAATGATGGATCGACTCCTTCAGGAATTTCTTGATCTGAATAAAAGGTTAAATAAATAAAATATTTTGAAATAAATTAAAATAATTGTCTCTCACCGCCCAAAATGTGGGAAAACTCTGAAGTTGTGGAGGGACTGGTTTCACTAGGGTTGGTATCTCCAGCTTCATCATTGGTCTTAACTTCAACAACAGTTCCCGCTTCGGGTGTTGTAGTGCCGACCACTGCATTGGCAGATAAATCATTTTGTGGCTCTTCATTAGTGACAATATTGAGTCCTTCACTACTGGTGTTTGTAATCGTAGACAAGTCTTCCGGTGTTATTGCGTTTCCGATTTCATCGCTTTCGCATCTTATGGGTGGCGGAGGTCTGTCTCGACTATCATCTGAAGACGTCGAGGGAGGTTCGATGGGATTGAGTGGAGTTAAAGGTGGCATTGGAGGAATGGAAGGAGAAAGAGTTGAGTCCACACTTTCCTGATTTATTTCCATTTGTCTTTCGTCATAAATCGGATAAATCGGTTGAATCGATGGGATTCTATTCATTGGAGGCATTGCTGGTAATACCTGTGCTTCAGTGCACACCATTTCAGTGACTTCATTATCTGTTTGAACGCTATTCAAGTCTCCATTTGTTGTTTCTGTCACTTCCATTGAAACGGGAGGAGTTGGTGGGGTAGCCAATGGATTGGCTTCACTTCTAGCAGTTGAAGTTTGTATGGCGGGACCCAATACCTGTTCGACGAGAGAAGCGGCTAACTTTTCGGTAGTGATATTCATTTGCTCATTAGCTTCAGGTTTTGTTTCATTGTTTTTGGTTTCTTCTTCTTCTGCGGCGCGTTTTGCCTCTTCCTCTTTCTTTTTCTTTTCGCGTTTTTCTGTCAGTTCTTCGTCGCGATGTTTCTCAAGACATTCAATTATCTCTTTTTTGATGAGAGAAACACAGTCATGAAGAGAATCGCCATCCAATACTCGGGACTCTTCAGTCCACCGAAGCATAGCTGATGGCACTGAACCTAATGTAGAGCTGGTATTCCCAGATATAAAACTACTGGGATTTTGTAATTCGAATAACTCGTCATCAGTGGCCAGAATATGGAAGTCATTACTGGTAAGTATGACCTGAGCAGGCGCTGAACTCGTACCCAAACCTGAAGAACTGGTCAGCTGAAGAATATCTTGAGCTGTATTTGGCCCAAGGAGTCTTTGAAGAATAGCAGGAGGATTAGGGTGTCGGGTGCCACTCGGGATGTGCCAACTGTGATGATTGGCAGCATTTGTACCCAAAGAAGGTCTATATATGCGTTGTCTTCCGCTTCTATGCGATCGATTTGCGAGAATACCTGAGGCGGCAGCACCTGATGTGGCCGTATGTGAGAGAACAGCTCCACTCGTTGCATCGCCGTGTCTTACGAGCAGTGGATGTGATATTGAAACGTTTCCAGGCGCTGGCGGTACAGTAGGCTGTGTGCTGTCAGTGCCATTTGTATGTTCGTCCCCTATGATTGGCAAAAGGGTTGAAAGACGATCCCCGACGTGAAGGACAGAGGTTGGAAACATTTCTTCCAAATCAAAGACTAATCCATCGTCTCTATCGTGATATCTAAACAGTTGGTCACCGATCTCGTCGTGATCGACATAAGCTGACGCCTCATCATCTTCTTCAGGGTCGTCGTCATCGTCATCATCAATGTGTTCGTCGTCGTCGTCTTCATCTTCGTCTTCATCATCACGTTCTTCATCGGCACCACTTCCATCGTCATCATCGTCGTCGTCGTCATCGCTCTGAGATTCATCTCCGCTCTCAGATTCAGCGCCATTCGAATTGACTACATTTTCGTGGTGTTCGCCCTCTTCGTTATGGTCTTCAGTTTCGATTTCATCATTGTGTTGATCTTCTTCGTCATCATCGGTTCTGATCTCATCAGAAGCGAATGTTCCACTCCTAGGATGGTGGACATCATTAAACTGATCAAAAGTGACGCTTTCAAGAACGTGAGCGACATAATTATCAGTGTCCACGTCATTGTCGTCGACGGCGGCTTCGGTGGAGACAAATTCATTTGCATCCGAATTGTTTTCTCTTTGGAAGTCCGCTAATGTGTTTTCGTTGGAAACAACAGTCGATTCATTCATATTTTCATTTGGGTTCGCCGTTTCCACTGAGAAAGTGACGGTTTGCGAGTTGTTTAATGTGGTCGACACGTCCTCTTCCATAGCTTCCGTATGAGCTGTTGTTTGCGGCGGTTGACTCACTCTCCCACTCCTGACTGCCATTTGTGGCGGAATGTTTACAATTCGGGACAGAGTTTCTAAAGGTTTGAGTGTGGCGTTCACTGTTTGAGCCATATTGGGTGAGGACAGGTCTAAAGAATGAGTGACTCGGGCTAAGTCTGTGACCAATCCTCGACGCAAAAGATTCTTTACGATAGCGTTCATTAGACTCGTTTGACTTCTAATTGAATTTTGGACATTTTGTTGAGATGACGAAGCAGTTGTTGGCGCCGGACAGGACTCAATCATTGTTGAGATCAAAGAAGTTAGAGCTTGAATGCGGGCGTGCTTTTCATTAGACTCGGGCAGAATGAGTGCCCGATGCAGAGCACTCTTCACTTCATTGACTAAACTTTGTTGAACTTCAGGAGTATGAGTGGCCGAAGCGAGTGCTGCGAAAAGAACACGTGAAAGGGCCGGACAGTCTCGATCACCAATGGTTTGAGTTGGAGGCAGCAAATGGTCCAAAATAAAGGACAATGCGGTGCACTCTTCAGTGATCAGTTCCGACTGACCTGAAGAGAGATTAACATCAGAAAATGTGTCACAAAAGACATAAATATTTGAATACAAACCGTTTGTGTAAATGTGATCACAAATAGACTTCGCGACCACATTATAGGAACGGGTCAATTCCGCCAAAAGTCTCAATACTAACGATTGGGTCAAAAGTATTCTATTCTTTTTATTATTCAGATCGTCTTCAGTGGTAGTCGGAGTCACTGTTTTTGTGGTTTCTGTGGCAGGTGTTGTCTCATCAATGGAGGCCTCATCGGTATCCTCTGTTTGCAACATATCTGAAGATGACATCACTCTACTGAGGGGACCGTTTGCAGTGGCCGTAGCACTCGAAGTGCTGGCAGTAGTGGTCTCATCAGAAGTGTTAATAACCTTTACGGCCAAAGCATTCAAAAGATCACAAATGACTTCACGGGTAATGTTGACCGGAGTGACAGTCTGTTCATTCTGTAGTTTTCCGGGCAATACTTTGAGAAATTGTGTTGAATTAGTGGTTAAAGCTCGAGGATCTTCTTCTTCACGTTTTGACAGTGGCATTAAATTTATTCTGAGCGCAGATTTAGCCATTTCTACGAAAAGTTTTCCGTCACGACAGGCCGCCGGTCCCAAAACTCGCATAATATAATGCATTTCGCGACAGGCGAGGGGTGAGTGATGGGTCTGCATTCTAATCACTTTTTCCATTGTCTGTTTCAAAGTATTTGGTTCTTCGAGAACGTGTCTTATAATTAAAGTGGCCAAAGATGTGAATCCTGTAAACGCAGACACTTGAGTCAATTGAAGTATTGCTCGAACTCCTCCTAATTCAGCGAAGAGAGCAGCGATTTCATAGTTTCGGGTCAAACGTAAACACAATCTCATGACTGCATGAAGTGTGTCCGCCTCCACAGGAATGTTAATCAAACCGACCAGAGTTGCGATCAATGACTGACAATGTCTGAGCTCAAGAGCGGATACAATAGTATCACTGGTTTCTGTCTTTGGTTCGGTTGGCTCTTCGTTTGATTGTTTTGGTGAGTCATCGACGACAAACATAATTGGTCTCCAATTACCGGTTTCTTCATTAATCTGAACCATTGTCGACAATTGTACGGTATATCGGCGCCGACCGGCAGAAAATCGTATTATTTGTTCGCCATTCTTATAGGCGTCATCTATGGCTTTGTTATTAGTGGCGACATATGCTGACCAACGACCAGTTCTATCGTCGAACCACTTCCATTGTCTTTTCGTGGCCTTCAAAAGAGGTGCCCTTCGAGCCGATGCGACGGCCGCCTTATCGTATAAGTCGATCAAGAGTATAAGTGGAGCCAACCATTTGGGTGTAACGACACTACTTTTGTTATTGTTTGCGACCAAACTTAACAAATGTTGAGACTTTTCCAAGAGGTGCACCATATCATCAATTATATTGAGTTTGGAGAACTGAGTGGCGCACTGGACACGCATTTCTTCGAACAATAATGTGAACAAATGTATTCTTGTGGCCGCTTTTGACGCTTCCGGAATGTTAGCCACTTGTGAGGCCCATTCAGTGACAGTCCGTTTGTCGAGTTCTCTCATATAATTAGTGCTTTCAATCAGTTTTGTTATATTTGCGTTTATTTCATCCAAAAGTTGAATAATCATTTGTTGGCACCACTTCTCGCCATTCCTCTGCGCCACTGCCAGCAAAAGATCACATATTCTATAGACAGTGTCCGGCAAAGTATCTAAAAGTCTCAAACAGCCCGAAAGGATGCCATCTGTGAATTTATCCATTGATTCTTTGGCGATGGGTTCTTCAATTATGAATTTAAATTCAGCGGTCAACTCACTGTTAGAGGGGGTCTCACCCTCCTCGTCATTCACGGTTATATTTTCACCCAAAGACATGGCGATAGCTCTCATCATTTGGTCGTCTTCTGACATATCATACTCTGGAAGTAATCCCTAATGGAATGAATGTTAGAATTAATGCATTGTATCTCACATTAAATCAGTTTTGATTGAATACAAAATTCATTAAAATTTAACACAATTTTGGATCTCAAACAGCGTTTGAAAGACAGCTGAATGGCCTCTGATATGTGTAAAACAATATAAACAAAAATAATTGTCTTACAGCTGCCTGTCTGAGTGGTCCGGGATGACTGAGCAAATAGTCTGTGGCCTGCTCTAAGCTATTGGTTTGAAGGAGTGCATCCAATGCTAATTCGCGAGGGAATCCCATATCCATTAGTTGTTGCAAATGGTCGGCATTGATACCCTGGTCTTCTAAGTCGTTAATGGCTCCTGGTCTGGCTCGAGGAGCTGCAGTCGAAGCAGTGGTTGAACTCGTTGTTGTTGTAGTAGTAGTAGTAGTTGTGGTGGTGGTGGTCGTAGAACTGATAGATGTAGTCGGGGTCTCTTTTTCTTTGGCCAACTTTTCCTGAATTATGGCCTCCCCTTTAAGGAGATGGCAGAGAATGGCTAACATTGACTCAGACATCCTCTCTCCGTGAACTTTAAGTGGCTTTTTGTCCCATAAATGAGAGATACATTCGAAGGCGCGCTAAGAGTTTACAAATTAATTTTTAATTGATTTATGAGGAGTGGTATAACTCACCCGATGTGTTCTTATAAGATATTGGACCGGATTAAAAGGCTCGAAGTCAATCGAGTGGGGCGTTTTTGAGGCGGGCATCGTATGTGGTGACTCCAAAACCATTCTGGGATTAACCATCTTCTCTAAAAGCATTAGCCATGAGTCCAGAAATTCGCCGGCTCCTTCTGGCAGCTCAGGATGTTCGAGTCCTTCAGCTATAGGCACTTTGCCGTCTTGAGTGATGGCCCACTTGAATGTGCTGTGAATAAAAAATAAATCAGTTGTAGATATTCTCAAATAAACTTATTTTAATATTACTTGAAAAAGGCGTCCTGTCCTCCACAGTATACAAATTTCTGAAGCATTAGATGATAGGGATGTTTACGTTCATCGAAAAGCATTGGAGACGTAAAACCAACGGAACAGATATAAAATGTAAGTCTGAAATCAATTAAGAGATTAGTTTTTATAGCATTAGTGAAAAACCAGCTTAAGTTTGAATTAATCACAAATCTTAAGCAACGATGCATTGAATGCGTTACTATTGGCACCGACTACGATCTCATTATGTAAAGGATCACAATGAGGAGATACCTGAGTGCCTAATAATTACTAAATAATTCAATAAAATTACCTGAATTTAGGGATCGGTGAAGTGGAGGGCGGTTGCCATGAAAGACCACTTGCGAGAAGTTTTGTCAAAGATTTGGCCACATTTCGAGCCGAAACTGAAGGCACTGACGGCTGATTCTGAACGTTATGATGACTCCTCCGATGTCTGATTGGAGAGCCCACACATAACTGAATAAAACAAATAATTAGACAAAATTCAAAATTTCATAATAAATATGAATACTTTGACGAGAAGACCAAACAGCTCTGCGAGGGCTCGACCCAAACGCGAGGCACTCGTCAAAAGAGGTTTAATCTGTTTTTGCTGAGCTGTCATTTTTGACTGAGACCCGTTTGTGCTCTTCTTCTTCTTATTTGTTTCGGCGTTAGAGTCACCGCTTTCATCGATTTCCATATTAGAAGCGGAGGAACCGTTCACTTCAGTAGTGATATCATTGCTTTCGTTATCGTCGTTCAAATTTAAAGCACTGGTCAGTCTTTCTAATTGGTGGCGACCAAATTGCCAGTTGGCGTTTGCAGACGACTCAGAACAGAGGGCGAGAAGTACTGTACTCTCCCATACAAGTGATGTATAGAGACGACTAAGACCCTGAAGGACCGTAAGCCCCAATTTGGAGCCCCAATGAGTTATTGAAAGGTTACGAATATCACTCTGACCGGTACGACACACGTGAACGAACATTAATATGTAGGCGTGTGCTGCAGACATTGAATGTAACAATGGGGTCAGTGCTGACGATTGGAAGGGATCGCTATTAGTTCCGTTAGAGGAGGCCAAAACCAACTCTTCTAAGAGAACACTACCCCCGGGAGGTTCGAGAGGCCGGTGCAGTAGATCTAATTTTTCGAGCACTTTGTTGAGTGCATCCAAACCAAGAGTTAATACCTGTCTTTCGTGCGCTAAATTCTGTGCAAAAAAATGTTAATTTTAAAATTATTATCAATGAATACGAACCAAAATAGATTTGCAAACACTGGCCACTGAAAGGCAGGCCGGAGACATAGGGAAGTCGATCGGAAGGTTAGGCAATTGAAGAATGTTTAAAAGAGGTGTCAATCCGTTTTGTTTAACGAATTCTCTGCAGTGATCGTCAGTAGAATTGTTGCTCAAAATGGCGTCAACGAAACGCATCTTCAAAAAGAGTCAAATTAGTTAAGAATCACAAATACAAAGAGAATTCAATATATACCACATTAAGGATATAGTCGACGAGAGGGACAGGAGTTTTTGCATCATTTGTTACAGTTTTCAGAGCAATGGCTGTGGTAGCTGTTGTGCCCTCATCTTCTTCCTCCTCCTCTTCATCTGAAGATCCGACTTCATTACCAACAGGTGTGCTGTTTGTTCTTCCGATATCATTAGAATTGGTACCATTGGCTTCATTTGTTTTTGCCGCAGGTTTTGAACAGACATAATTTGGATCACTTCCCAAAGTGCAGAGCTCTTCGAGTAACTGTTCAAATAAAAAGTAAATTAATTGTTAAAAAATAATAAATCATTTACTACTTTGATTATAGCGAAAGTTGCGTCAGTCCTGAGACTTGGCTGATGTCGCATAAGTTCATCCATAGCATTGCCGAGATTGGAGGCGGTATCACCCATTGGATCACTGCTTCTGCGTCTTCGCATTGCAGGCAAATAATCGGGTGATAAAAGAACTTTGAAAAGTCGTTCAAATGGTTTACAGGCAACAAACGCTTCCAATCCTCTGTTATTCAAACAAAGCGCACTGAAGACATTTGGCAGAGACGCCAGAACTTCACGGGTCGCCGGAACCTTAAACAAAATTTGGAAGTTAAAGATGTCTTCCACTCATTTGAAACAAATAAAAACAAAACAAAAATAAAACAAAAATGATTCTCACTTTTACCTCTTTGACGAGAAGAGCGTGAAGAACAACATCTGTGAGTCCGCTCTCTTGTAATGAAGATAAAAGCGACGGCTCTTGAAAGACATATACAGTGACCACATCAGTGGCTAAGAGGAAAAGCGATGGCCCATAATATTCGGCGTTACTAATGATGTGCCGCAGAGAACGCGGAAGATTTCCATACATTACTATTAAAAATAAAGTTATATTTAAATTCTGAAAATCATTTAATAATTTAATTCATACGGTGTCTGATTCCGTCAGCAAAGGCCGGATCCTGAATAGCTTTCTTCAAGAAATTTAACATTGATTTGAGAAGTGCTGCCCTTTGGGGATAACATTGAATATCTTTGAGCGGTTGGACAAGAGTGGAGTTTGAAGTCGATGTCAAGGCCACGGGTTCTATGCTTTGCGTCAGATCCACTTCCATTGGAGTACATCCACTACTGGAAGGCATCGTTGGGCACTCATTTAATGGCATTTCAGTCGATTCCCTTCTGGTGGGAACGTCAATGACAAACGGCTGTTCTGTACGGCAAATATCGACCTCATACTAAACAAAATACAATTATTCTATGAAGTGAGTCAATTAGACAAACCTCTAATCGTTGGACAAACGCATTAAGACCAGAATGAGACTGGAAGGCAGTCATATCGAGGTTTGTTATGAGATCTATTACTCTGACGGCTCGGGTAACGAACTTTAGATTCAATAAAAATATAATAAAGTTATGAAAACTGCAAATAATGTTTTAATCTTTACAGTTATGTGTTCCGATTCAGTTCCTTTCCAATTAATCACTTTAAGCAGGGACTCCATCATTCCGCACTGGACTAATGCCTCTCCTCCTAACCAAATATAAGATGAGTTCATAAATAAACAATTATCATATTTTGTTTATACCGTTCTCATAACTGGCCAAATGGTAGAGGAATGAGAAGAGTGCCGTTGCGAACGGTAGAGGAAAGAGTTCAGTGTTGCCATCGATAAGGGCCTGAATACAACTCCTAACTAGGACAGGCAAAAAGCCATGATAAGAGGCGGCACCCGTAACGTCTATTATCACATTCAACTTTGAATTTCTGTCTAAATGTATTATTGAAGTCAAAGTCCTTAAAGACGCCGCTTTTATTTCGATCAGTTTATTATCATTTAATTCGAGAACGTCTACCAACTCTTCTATGAGTCCATTATAGAGCAGAGAAGTGGCGTTCTCTTGGAGTGACATCGCTTGACAGTAGACTATAATAGATAAGGCCTGAAGTCTTGCCTGAACGCATTGAAGACGTTTCTTATAGTTTGAAAAACTTTTGGCGAGTCTTAAGTGAGTAAATAAAAGCATTTGCTTATCGGTCGGCACTTTATATGTTTCGATCATTTCTTCCATAATCTGTGCCAAAGATTTGTCGATTTGGTCGATGTTATCGACGTGTATGACATTTAAAGAGTTCGGCTTTTTGTTGGCCGAGTCGTCACTAAAGTATTCAAAATGAAGTGTTGTAGCACTCGATGGAAATGCAGACATCGGCAGGTCTTGGCAGCACTCGGCTAAACCAAATCCGTTCTCTTTTCCGCCCCAATTCTTTGCAAAATAAAAAAAATGTTAGAGTGAGTGAAGTCGATGGTAAAGACAGGAAACGGATGTCTCTACTACTGTGCCAAACTCTGCACTCGATTTATGGCAAATAAAATACACTCAAAACTTATAAAAATCGGGAATCAAGTGTTGAGAAAATGCCAATTCTTGGGAACAATAGTAATGAAAAACAATTATAAGACAAACCTCTGCGAGATATGTGAGTCTTGTGAGCAGCGCCTGACGTTTTTCGGTACTAATTCTTGATATAAAATTAGACCTTTTGCTGAAGACATAGAGCAGGTTAAGTACTGCCAGCACTACCTGCATGTCTCGCGATGACAACAGAGTAATTAAATGCTAAACAAAATTTAAAACATTTAAAACCAAATATTACTCTTAAAGTAAAGCAAACCTCCATTGAATTGTAGAGATGTCGGGAAAAACTATGTTCAATGAGAAGTGCCGTAAACATTATTATATGCATTAAGAGCTCCTTCCTCTGAAAATACAATTTATAAATTATAAACCCATTGCACAGTTGTCAACACTACTACTCAATACCTTTTCATTATTTGGTTCGTCGACAGGCAGTGACCACTGATTCTCGTTGTTTCGATGACAACAAGACTCAAGAATGGCGTCGAAGACATCCAAAACATCGATCCAGTGGTAGAGCTCACACTAATGACAGGATGTGAACAAATTTATTAATATTATGTTAATTAATGTAAAGAATTGAATGAAAGATTCAATTTAGTCAATACTTTTCCGCAATTCCAAGACTTAATATTCTTGAGTTCCTCTAAGAGTTGATTTTCATCGCAAGCCTTCAGTCTATCGATAAGTGTTTTACAGTCCGTAGGCTTTAAAGACAAACAATCGTTAGATTATCTATAAATTCAATCAACAAATAAATAAATACCACTTCAGAGGAACTCTTCTTGGATTTGGTTCTATCGATCTTCATATTTGACTCTTTTGGTGGAATTATTTATGAATCTGTTATTTAAAAATAATTAAAAGTTAGTCAATAGGAGAGACATAACAAAACAAGAACTGAAAAATAATAATAATTAAAACAAATTTTATAATCAAAAAGCAATCAATTATTTCAAAGAAAAACCACATTTTTTGACTAAAAAACCAAATAAATGGATAACAAATACAATCGACAATTAAAATAATGAATTAATAATTTGATAACTAATTAAGACATTTATCCATTTTAGATACCAATTGATTGTTTAAATACGTTTAAAATTCGTTTATTAATAAACAAATTAAAATAAATAAAATTCATTGTAAATAACGAAAACGTTTTCTTACATTTTTCACTCATTTTTGTATCGAAAAGTTCGGTTAATTATCAAACGATTTGCTTTAAATCGATTATATTTTATTAAATAAAATAATTAAAATCACTAAAAATCCAATCAATTGTTTTAATTACAATTAATTACTAAATTAAATGTTGTGGTCGTAAACACAAAACTGCGAGTCTTTTGTATTTAACAAAACGCTGAATGCATTGACTTTAGACTCAATTGGATTGCATTTGAAATACTGAGTGAAAGAGTGCCACAAATCTCAAAATGACTTCGCAATAACGCTATACTCACTTTCAAACAATTCACTCATACAATATGTACCTCTTTTTCAGCCCCTCTTACACTATAAGTGAGTTTGAGTCAGTCACTGAACATAGAGGGGTTCCGCTTAGGTTTGACGATTTTGATACTCATTATTGTTTCAGTGATTGTTCGTCAGATGGATGTTTTGGAGCCGAAAGTCCAAAATCTTTTGGCCCAGGAATGGGTTGAACAAAGATTTATCACAAGTTTGCCACTATTATCGCAATAAGATAATAGATTATTTGATCACACTCATTTTGAATTATTGTTTTTATTGACAAACTATTGGCTAAAATATATAAATACTACAAATGAATGAGTGATTAATTGCTATCAAGTTTTGCACTTAATCTTTGACCCTTAATCAAATTATT
>JAQFZI010000806.1:0-12850 GCA_034695605.1 Eupelops occultus
ACACAGCTTTGAGTTTAAAAAATTGTGGCAAAAATAGAACGAAAATTAATGTTTTTGTCAGAAGAATATAAAACTATTATTTACTCTTTGAAATAGTTTATGATAACCAGTGCTTAATAGCCTCGAAAACCAAACAATTCTGGGAAAAGCGGTTTTTGGGAGAAAAATGAAAGATTTTACTCTATTTTTTGAAGTGGACTCTCTTTAATGCTTTTTTGTATTATTTTTTTCTATTGAAGGGAATTGAAGGGAAATTCACTGAATATTTTCACAAAATGTCAGAGTTTTATATTTTGTTATGATTTTATAAGAAAGAGTAATCTTGTGAAATTTAATATTTGCAAATTTTACTTGTCAAGATCTTTTAATTTTTGATGACTTGTAAACATAGGCTGTTGTCTATGGAAAGACTTGAATAGATTAAAACTCTATTTTCATCTGAATTCTGTTACATTAATTCCAACCGTTGAACACTATTTGCCAAGAATAAATTAGAATGGTAATTTTTGATTAATGTGAATCCAAGTCTTTTTGCTTTTGAATTTATTTTTAGGATTTCATCAAAGTTTAGGTAATTATCGCTTTTAATCGAAAAGATTTTTGTTTGAATATGATATTACCAAAAAGCTTAACTAAAGTACTTGAATTTCCTTGGTCCCTTGAGTAACAAATCTCAACAAGCACATCCTTTCATGTAGTAAAGGCAATTACTTTGAAAATTAATCTTAGCACAACTTATTCTTGCTTCTCTCCAACTATTGTCAGATGAAATTAAATTCAAATTCCGAGCTTAAGATCAATAATAAATATTAAAATAAGTTTTTATTTAATTTAATGTTATTTTTTACTGTTTCTGAAGTTTCGGATTTAATGTTCTTTTTGTCCGCATTTCTAAACTTATAAAACGATTGAAATTAATTCTAATTTAATTACATTTAAGTGAAAAGATGTGAAAATATGAGAAATGATTGATTAAAATATTATTATTAATGAAATTACGGCTTCTTTTGTTACCAAATGAGGATCGATAGACACATAAAAAACATTTAATTAAAAATATTTCTTCTGATTTTTGGCCCTAAAATATGTTGCTTTTAATGTTAATTATCTTTTTTTATTCAATTAATTGGCTATTGAACTAGATGCTCATCTATGCCTAGTTAATTATGTGGAATTAAAGAAGAAATCTTTTTTTTGAGATAATTTTGTTTCATTTTTACTAATGGATAAACTCAGATAACAAATTAAATTAAGAAATGCAACTCTTGTTCCAAAGATTATTACCTTAAGGCTTAATCTTGAGACATTCGAAATATTTATCCATGATAAATTACTTTAATTCTAGAAAACTAATGAAAAATACAAAATTCTAATTTAAATTTTAATAATATTTTGGATTTGTTTAAAACATTTAGTGAATAATGTGAATGTTGAGAGACTCTTAACCCTTGAAGCTGTCAGAGGACAGTGGGTTAGTTGTTAGTACTATCACAGTGTCATAAAATAACATTATTTTTTGATAAATATCTTTTCCGTCGAAATAATTAATTTAAGTCCTTAACGGAAAGGGAAATGAAAGCGAAGTTTCATTGAAAATAAGAAAAGAATCCAAATTGAAGGACAATAAGTGAATGAAGAAGAAATGTAGGGCTTCCAAGAGCTTACTCTGTCTTTTTTGCTCTTTTCTCGATTAAGACATGAATTATTAGATACCGAAAGTGTGACAAAACTTATATATAAAAACTTTTTGACGTTTCCATCGCATTAATTGATTTGGTTATAGAGACTTAAACCCAAACACAACACTCAGTTACGCCTTAATGCCAGCAAATAATCAAAAATTTTGATTCATTTATTGGATTTTCTTTCTTTTCATTTACTTTACTTATTTATTGATCTCTTTCTTATCATTACTTTCTTCCCTCTATTTTCTCTCCAATTACTTAACTTTTTTTTATAAATATTTCAAATATTTAGCTTTAATTCAATAAAAATCACTAAAAACCAGAATAAGAAAAAAGGTTAACTGTTGTTCTCGAGGCTCGACTGAAATATTTATTTCTGATTAGAAAATAATGAGAGTTTTCGGTAGAAAAGTATTTCCTGCGCTTAGAGTCTATCAAATAGAAGGAAAAACATTGGGATTCCTAACATTGAAAGTCTGTTTTTGATTTTCTGTTGACATGAATTCTATTATTCTTTTGTTAAATGATTTGCATCTCTGAAACTAAGACTCCAGAACTCAGAATCAAATGTAATGAAAACCCTGAGTTTTGGTATAGAAAAAAGGTTATGCAAAACAAAGACTAAATTTCTTTGAATTTTGTTTTGCATTTTCTTCATTAATCAGACATATCTCAAAAACCTATGGATTTCGTTGAAAATGTGATTAATTTTTTCGTTTTCTCTTATATAAGAAGCTTAATATTGTTTGTCATTTATTCAAATGTTTTTTAAACTATTAATTTTGAAAATCACGAAAAATACTATTGTTTTCCTCTATTTTTAATAAATTAAATATTCATTTCAAGTAAACTCATTTCAGAATGTATTACATTTTATTCCGTCACTCAATGTCTATAAAATATGATGTTCTCCAATGATGTCCAAAAATGGGTAATCAATAAAAGGCTTGATTTATAACTCGCTCATATTTTAAAATTTTTCTTCTGAAAAAAGATTTCGATACTATTTATAACTGTTTGCAAGTTTAAACTGTAGGATCACTATTGATTAATGAATAGATTTAAATTGAATTATTGTATGTTTTTGTTTACCAAGTTCTTTCAACTCAATCTTATCATGTCTAGGCTTCAACTCTATAGATGAAATATAAGCAGGGTTGCCACCAATCACAAGATTACTAATATTTCAATGCATTCAGTATTTAATCTATCAATTGGTTTGAATTAATGTTTGCTTCAATTGAATCTCAAGTTTCGTTTGAATTTGATTAGTTGAATAGAGTTGTGCAAGGTAACGAACAAAATCCTATCAATCTTTAAATCTTATAAACTGTAGTAATTGTGATAGTCTAATTATTAAATAAATGTCTTGATATTGTGAAATAAGAGTCTCAGAGAAGAATTAGCATGATAAAATTCTTGGAAAAATGACGATTAACTTGTAATTACAATACTTAATCTCATGTTTCAGAAAAGACATAACAATTCTCGTGAAACAACTCGGGAGGAAATAATTGGCAAATATTTGGAGCAAAAAAAGTCAATCCAAATATATTAAATACATTTTGATTAAGTACTCCATATCTTTGATGAGTAGTGCTGTCAAGCAATAAGAGAGACCTTAGTAGGAGCTCCACTTACTCTGATTCAAAGGGTCTGTTGTCGATGACTTCTTGGTACTAAATTTTAATATGATATGTGATATATTGCTGACAATACCATCGAAATAGCATTTAATGTTTTTCTGTTATTACTTATTGATATTTATTACTATATTCTGAAATATCTGTTACTATTTGTCACTAGTTTTCCAGAACTGAGCAAATTTTTGTCCGAAATTATACACAATATTTCATATCTTTTTGGGAGTATTGCGAATAAATGTAATGCATATATCTTCCATATAATTATTTACTCAATATATTCTGTGCTCTTTTATTTAATAACATTTTTGAAATGCATGATATCTGAAATTTGTGGAGAAAATGAAGAAAACCAACAAATTTTATGTTAAATCTGTTTTTCTTCTAAACTCAACGAAAACATTGTATCCTTTTATTATTTTTTGATATCAATTGTTTGAGTTTTTCAAAAGACATGTTATTATAGGGAAAGTACTGCAAAAAGTGGCGTCAATAGCAAACCTAATTGTTAGGCCACAAAATCTCAGCCCTAATTAATCATGTTACAATAGTATATGAGAATTGCTTAATGAAATAACTCGATAAAAAAATACTAACACCAACTAACCAAGTTTGTTCGATAAAATCAGTCATTTTTCTCGCTTTAGTGATATATTTGTGTTATCTCTGTTGACGGAACCGTTCAAAGAAGTTATGCTATTTTAGTCGCCAATCATTTCTCAATCATTTATATTAGACTTAAATTCTTTGTATATTTATTATTCAAAAAGTGTTTGAAACCAACGCTAATGTGTTTTATAACTTTTGGCACTAAATGTTAATTTTCAAAAGTGAACGAAACTAATGATAAACTAAACTCAATGTTCTCTTCGACTAACTTCGCATTCAAACAATATATCATTTGTTAGCTTAGGTCATGTAAGTCCAAATTTTATGGTTGTGCGATGCTTAAAGAGCTTTAAATATGAATGACTGCGTTTAGACTGCATTTAGTGAAAACACGAAAACATGTGCACACATTAGAGGCCAATATCTGACTGACTATTAATCACGACATCTCTGACTCTAGCACTGAATATATGACATGTTTGGATCAAATGCATGTCTTTTCATTAGTTTACACCAAATATAAAAAATATTAACTTATATTTCATATATTGGTCTGATTTTTATAGAGAAATGTTCAGCACTAGTGCTCATTATTGGCATCACAGCACAGAATATTACTTATTCTGTTTATTGATGAAGTCTGTGCTCTCAATGTAAGCGAGTGTTTATGTGTTGGAAGTTTTGCAATTTGGAGCCCATCTCATCAAATATGGAGATATGTTGTCCAACGACACAGTGATTAACACACGCTTACCATTAATATCTGGTGATTCCATGTCATTGATTACCAATTCGAGTGCAAACGGCAATGGCTTACAAGAGTTATATCAAATAATATCGGGTGTACCCCGAAAATGGGGACCGTCTGCTCTCTTCAGCAGTGAATTGTCAAATACTACTTTAGTGAATAATATTAGTGATACTTGGAATACGTATAATAAATCTTTTCCATTTGTCGACTGGTTTAATGAGGGCGAGAATGAGACCATCAAAAACATTGTCTCTGAAAGCGGTGTCGAATCGAGTAAAACGTTTGATTCATTTTCGGAATCACTTAATATTAGTTCAAAGAAAGAGACAAACTTTACGTTAGACTACGAAACACTAAACGCAACCGATTTCATCAATTTATTGAAAAGAAATGAGAGTGTTACTTTAATATTTGAACCTGACTTAAGAGTGCATCATCCGTTCCTCGCCTGTTTTCTGGCCATTATCTGTGTTGTGGTAGTGTTTGGTAATACACTGACTATGCTTTCCGTTTATAGAGAACGGTATTTACATACGGTTACCAACTATTTTGTGGCCTCACTGGCAGTGTCTGACTGTTTGGTGGGCGCTATAGTTATGCCATTTTCTGTAATTCACGAGATTATGAATAAATGGTGGATATTTGGACAGGACTGGTAGGCTATTCCTATTCAGACATTAATAAATTATTTATCGTTTAATGTGAAGTGATTTGCAATTTATCACAACTTTTTTTTTATTTCAACCATAGGTGTGATTTATGGCACAGTTTTGATGTGTTGGCCAGTTCTGCCTCAATACTCAATCTTTGTGTCATTTCATTGGGTATGCCTTCCTGTCATTACATTCTATTGAGTTAATTATTCAAATTTGTGTTACATCTTTTGGTCAGACCGATACTGGGCGATCACCGATCCGATCACATATCCATCGCGGATGACTCCTAACAAAGCCGCCATTTTTATATCAATACTTTGGATCTGTTCAGCTCTGATCTCTTTTCCAGCAATTCTCTGGTGGCGCGCCGTCCAAAAGGTATTTATAAATGAGTTGCATATAATTGGCTTATAATTGGATGATATGGTTGATAAGGAACCCTCTCCACCGTTTCGCTGTCTATTCACTGAAGACGTGGGATATCTTGTATTTTCTTCCATCATCTCTTTTTATGGTCCACTGATGGTAATGGTCTTCACTTACGCCAAAATATATTTCATAGCATCAAAACAGACCCGTAGTCTAAAAATGGGTGCAAAACAAATACAGTCCTCTTCTTGTGATTCGGGAAATAATAATGCAATTACTCTTCGTATGCATAAGGGGTATAACCATTAATAGGCTTATAATCGATTCATTAATATAAGTCATTTGGTTTATAGGGGTTATAGTACAGGCATTCCTCGCCATAAATATTCTGGTGATTCCTCTGATGAACACAATCCGGACTTATTTGTCGAAGAGAATGGTTTGGAGAGAAAATGTTCTTCAATTAGAAGCGCACGAAATATGAAGACTAATTGGTCTGTCGGCAGGAGATTAGCCAAATTGGCAAAAGGTTTGCATTAAATTCCATAACTTTTAAGACTCAAAGTAGAAATACATTCAGAAAAAGAATACAAAAGCAAACATTTTTTGGTAAATATTTTATTAGATTTTTATTTATTGGTCTTTCAATTCAAATGTTTTTGCGATTCATTGAAACGAACACAAGAATACACTCTCAGGACATGAATATAAATATATAAACAAATGATACAAAAAAAATATTTCCTGAGATTTTGAAAACTAAATAAATGTATAAAAATTTGTGTTAAACAGAGAGAAAAGCGGCCAAAACTTTAGGAATAGTAATGGGAGTGTTTATACTTTGCTGGTGAGTATTGAAGATTATTTGTATCCTTAGGAAAGGAAATTGAATAAACTTAAGGCTTGTTTGTAGTTATTCTCAAACATTATTTGATTTCTAAAAAAAGTTTTTTCTCAGAAAAAAGTATATAATATTTTGTTTCGATCACAAAAAGGTTGCCTTTCTTTGTCACAAACATTTTAATGGGAATCTGCCAGTCGTGCGTATACGAGCCTGATCTTTTATTGTCAGTGGTTACATGGCTAGGTATAACAAATTCTGTTTATGTGTTGCCTGTGCCTGTGATTGTTCTATATCATATTCATATCAATTATGTTTGTTGGACCAAAAGTAATTTAATATACTTGAAAATAGAATATAACTCCTTTTTCTCTATAACTTATACTATGGTTTGTGTTCAAAAGGTTGGATAAATTCCGCACTTAATCCAGGTATAGATTCTTTAATCCTTGAAAGTCGGCTGCACTGCATTACAGTGTCTTATATTTTTGAGATTTTTATGAAAAGTGACTTTGAATGCAATGCAGAAGAGTTGACAGTTTTAAAGATGACCTCAACTAAACCTCAACTCAATCGATAATCAGGTGTTCTGTGTTTGTCTTATATATTTAGTAATATATGCTTGCTGGTCCAGAGATTTCAGAAGAGCTTTCGCTAAGATATTGTGTTCGTGCTGTACATCAGCGCAAAAGCGTCGCCAAAATATGGTTAAACAAAACCGATTCAGTTCTCTGATGGCAAAAGACGGCAGACATCATATACACAACAAACGCAAGTCTAACGAAGAGGTTGGTCTCAATAGTTTAGAAGTGGTTCAAAGTCAAAGCTATGATCACAGACTCACAATCAATGAGACACTACCGCTCTGATAATAGGCCATACATTTCTCATCAGTTCTCACTACTGTCGGTCACAAACAGCTCACACTTATCGCACTAATAGATATTTTTTCTACCGATTCATTGGTCAAAATAATGTCCAATTTGTAACTCAATTACTCGCTTTTCAATCAATATTTCGATAAAAACTCAATCAATCATTACTTTAATAAATGTTTGTCCAAAAGATGAGAATAAATAATGATTTGTTTCCTCAATAAATGTTACATAAGTTTTGTTACAAAACATAATAATATTATTGATCGTCAAATAATAATTGTTTTTCTCATTAAATTTTTATTATTCTCAAAGATTTTTATTGATTTTTCACCTTGTTATTCATTAAATCATTTGTCGTTCACTCAAAGCTCATAATCGTCTTTATATATAATTTTAAGAATTAAGTATTTATCAAATGTTAATCGCTTTTTATTATTACTAATAATTGCAAAATAAAAACAAAATTCTTAATAACAATAGTTTTGATTATTTGTTTGAATGCATCTGTTATTGAATTCATTTCAATACTGATGTGTCAGACAATACATGTGCCAAAAGGTTTTTATTAATTCAATATTAAGCAGATACAGTTGTATAATCGTAATGTAATATTGTATGCATATTACCTTAGCTATTATTCTGAGCTAATATGAAAACATAAGTTCCAGGAAATAGAATAAAAGTAACTGAATTTATTTTATTGAATTTTTTATAAGTTCAAATTACATGCTTTGAATTAGTTTTGTGGGTGTTGCTGGCTAATAAAGGCAAGTGGAGTGCCTGGCTATTACTTTTAAAACATGTAAGTTATCGAGTTAACTATTTGGAGAACAGATGTTTTGATCAATTGTTTGCCATTATATTCAAAGTTAGAGAAAAATATTCTTAAACTGAAACAAAATACAATTGAAGTGAGAGAAAAGTCAAACACAGACTATATTTATTTATTGGAAAAACTGAGTGCAAATATATATCTTATTCTGAGAGCTAAATATTTTGTCAGCTATAGTGTTAGTCAGAGCACAGAATTTGTTGGAAAGTTGTCAGAATATAGTCGAGAATATCAGAGAATGTGTGCCTCAAAGCACTATTGAAAGAAAGTGTTGGCCGACAACTCGTTAGTCGACTTCTAATGCAAAGCTGTTACACACTATATGTGCGAATCAAGTGATGCTCAAAACGTTAGCACAACATAACAAACACTGTTCTCTTACTCTACTTCCAGCGTTAGATTAAAATAAAGCTGTGAACAACTCTTTCCACTCCTATTATAGGTTTTTGATGTTAAAAGTGTCAAACATTGATTAAACTTTATATGAATTCAAAGCCTACACAAAGCCAATGATTTGTTAATTTAATCGCAAGACTAAAGTTTACCATTTCTTCAGCTCTTAATGAATAAATTATCGACAAAAAAAAGTACCGAACAAATTAGAATCGCTTCACTTTTTCTTCATTAAATACAATTTTTAATTCATTAAACAATTTCTGTTCTTTGGTTACACTCTTTTAGCACTTTTTACAACATTCATGTATGTTGTAAACATCTAGGAAGAGTGATAAACATAAAATTATCTCTTGTCAAGGCTATTTTTAATGATGGTTGGCAGGATATTCTTGAAACATTAAGCGAATACTCGTTGTATTGATTTTAATTAATGAATACCAGTAACTTGAGATTCAGTTTATATAAGAGGAAGTGAATGGTCGAGGAAAGTCATATTTGTTGGTTGAATGTCGTTTAAAATGACTTTAAGCTTCAAAATTAATATTATTTGCTCCAAATATTTGAAATTTTAAAAATTAAGTTTTTAATATTTTGGCAAAAATTTCTTAAGTTTTCTAATTTTCAATATTTTAAAAGATTTTATGAAAGGAGTGATTATTTTCGACATAAGTTGAAAGAGTTTTATGAAATTCTAAATATTTGTTCATTCATTCATAAACTCGTCTTTTGATCAAATTTTATTAGAACTCCGATAAAATAACTCCGATGAAGTTATTCAAAAAAACATATATAATGTCTGATTCGGGTCTATTTAAGTTTATTTTTAGAGATCATTATTAAATTTGGAGATCATTACGAAGACATCGATGATAGCAAACATTTGCAGAAGTCATGAAAGTTTCAGTTTACTTTAAATTGATGCCAAGCTTTGATTTTATTTATTCAAAAGCTAAGTTTAGTATCCTTCACAATTTTTATTTCCAGGTCTTATCTACATGATCTACATATTATGTATAGTCGGGTAATGTCTAATTTAATGACATTCATTGCTTAACTTACTTTATTTCACTCTTTTCAAAACTTTTCGAAATTCAATTCCATTTAAATTTAAATTTCATCCATGATCTTAATGTTCTCTTTTGATTTGAACAAGGAACTTTATCTATTAAGAATTTATTAGTTTTTATTCAACCCACATAAGTTTACAGTCTATAATCTGATTTGAAAATTGTAATCAATATTTCAAAATATAATGCATTTATTGAATGTCATATAAATTTATATTATTTTTATTATGCAATACTCAATTCAGTGCAAGATAATTTGATTTGTATGAAAGCTCATCTATTTCATTTTTCAACATTTTATAGAGATTAAAGTGAATCCAAATGCAATTATTGCTAAGAAATGAACTCTTAATTGCATCGGAAAAGTATTGTAATTCTCAAACAAAATTAAATATTATTTTAATGCAAAAGATTTTTTTAGAATCTAATGTTTATAGAGATTTATGTTTAAATAAATTTATTGAAATATTATTATTATCTTGTTAAATATTACATTAGCATAAACAATCAATTAATATAATTTTCTCGTTTTATTATTATCTAGCTACTAGATTCTAGCAGATTCTTTTTATAATAATTCATATTGAAAATTGATAGTTTGGTCCATTTTTTTCTTCAATAAATTGCTTTTGCCTAAAATTGATGACCTAGCACATGTTTAGTTTGCAAAATTCTCAGCTATCGACATATTTTATTGATAGGATAGGACTGTTGTGATGGAGTTGTTGGGAGTCGTTATTCTGTGTGTAATATAATCTCAACATATAATCCTTCAAAATATCAAATTTGAAAAATTTTCATATTATTCAAAGAAAAGATTTGGTTTAAATTCATTCAAAAATATTATCAAAAATATAATAGATTCACTTTTAACTAGAATTCTTCAATGGTAACTTCAACTTTCTACAACGAATTACAAGAATCGATAAATCATTAGTGTTTTCATGTTTTTGTTAAAAGTCTTTTAAAGAAATGTTGAAAATTATAATAAATAGAGAATCAAAAAATATAAGTAATTACTATTCAAAGAAAGACTAAATTTCAGAGAAATATTTGAAAATATTTTAATGGATTTTTTAATATTAAGAACAGATGTATCAGACACTTCCATTTGCTGGCAATAGCCAGGATGTTTTTCTTTGTTATACTTGTTTGATGCTCATTTTAAATGGATGAATAGTGAAAAGAGCACAGGTGGCTCAAAATTGCGACAATATAATGGGTATATCCCCAGCAGAAATGATATTTGGAAAACACTGGTGGATCGTTAGTGACTCATTCAGTCTCTTAGGATTATGCGATGCGTTCAAACTCATTGTCACTTTTGTCTTCTCTAATAAGTGAATGTCATAACAATGGAAATACCCTGACTATCATCTCTAGAGTTCATTAAATGTTCCTCTGATTACATCAACTCTATTGTAACACATCTTTTTATAGGTTAACTTTGTGTTTGTATGTGTGTGTGCAAGTGGAGACGACTCCTTATTTGAAAATAAATAAATCAATTTATTCTTAAAATGAATATTATTTTGAAAAATAGAAAAACTATTAAATTGTTTGACAAATAATTCTTTGATATTTGATATAATTTTTCTCACTTTTGATAGCAAACCAAAGGAAACGAAACAATGGCCTTAACGCAAAATAGAAGCGATATAATGGGTGTAAAAACGGTATTAATGTCGAAGAAGAGTGTCTGAGGCCCGGGAAGATCGATATAACCAGTCGTGTGGTGTTTCCACTATTGTTTTTGGTCTTCAATCTGATCTATTGGCCCTATTATCTCATTGTCATTACTCACTAAATGTACTAATTAACACACAAATTAATCTTGATAATTCAAAATTAATTTGGTAAAAGGGATATATAAATTTTTAAAAAGATTAAACAAGCTCAATTAAAATTAAACTTATTTGTTAACCTCTAATGTATTAACTCAGTATGAAATGTATAGAATAAAATTTAAATAGTTTATAAATATAATATTCCAATCAATAAGAGTTAATCTTAATCATCTTGATCAACACAGACTAACTTGTTTCCTTTTTGGATAACTAGATTATTCAGTTAAGTAAAACATTTTATAGTTTTTTTTAAATAATTGAAACAAAAAATTTCATTTAATTAAACTTTATTCAAATCAAAGAAAATTTTTGACAAATAAAACACTTAAAGTAAAAGAAAAATTATTTTAATTAAACAAATAGTTATTAATTGTAATCATTGAGTGGATTAACATTTATTAATTCAGTAAAAGTTGTTAATTATTTGTATGAAAGTATTGCTATTAATTAGATTTATATCGAAATCAATTTAATGTTTAGATTTTTGATGTCTTTTCAAATGGGACTTAAATCTATAACTTTGATCGCAATCATTGACATCACAAACGAATGCCATTTCTTTAGAATGTGTTTGTTTGTGATAAATAAGTCCATTTTTAGAGTGAAAGGTTTTACCACATTCTTCGACATCACATTTAAATGTTTGGGGTTTCAAATGAGTCAACAATTTGTGTTGATTTAGTGAATTAAGTTTAGTATAGCTTTTCTGACACTCATTATAATCACATTTATATATAATTTTCAAATGAGTAATATTTTTGTGATTTTTCAATCCCTTTGAATTGACAAATGATTTTTTGCAATCTTTGAAATCACATTTATATGGCTTTTCACCCGAATGCATTCGTTTGTGAACATTAAACCAACTTTTAGTGGTAAATGTTTTACCACATTCTTCGACATTACATTTAAATATATCGAGTTTCAAATGAGCCGATAATTTGTGTTGATTCAAATAATAACGAGTTGCGAAGCTTTTGTCGCATTTATTGTAATCACATTTATATCTAATTTTTAAATGAATACTATTTTTGTGATAATTCAATAGGTGAAAAGTAGAAAAGGATTTATTGCAATCCTTGAAATCACATAGGAATGGCTTTTCTCCCGAATGCTTGCGTTTGTGTTCATTAAATCCATTTTTAGTCAAAAACGTTTTACCACATTCTTCGAAATAACATTTAAATGTTTCGGGTTCCAAATGAGCCGACAATTTGTGTTGATTTAGTGAAGAAAGTTGAGTATAGCTTTTTTGACACTCATTATAATCACATTT
>JAQFZI010000807.1:0-12838 GCA_034695605.1 Eupelops occultus
CTCTCTCTCTCCCTCTCTCTCTCTCTCTCTCTCTCTCTCTCTCTCTCTCTTCTCATTCAGCAAGATAGATCTGGATATCCAATTAAATTAAATGTTGGGTCATTTCAGTCTATTTTTGGATAAAATCAATTGTCAATAGAATTGTTATTTTCCGTATGACCTGTCTTACACTGATATTCTTGGTATTTTTCAATTAAAATATAATGAGAAAAGATATATAATCTAGCACTTCAAAATGTGAAATGATTAGAAAAAACTATATAACAGCTATTATTATTCATAGGTAAACAACTTTTATATTACATAAGCTTGGTCACATAAACACACACATGTCTTGCTAATTAAAACTGGTTTGTTTGGTTTTTGTCAAGAAATCGTTAATCACGTTTTTGAGCAAGCATAAATTATTTATTAATCAAGTCATTATTTTCTTCTCTTAAATATTCTGGTAAATTCTAAAAACTCTAAAAACCAGTTGAATCTGAAATTTATATTCAAATAATTATCTCATTTATTCTTGGTTAAATAAATTACTAAAAGTTAAGAAACTGTAATTTTGTCTCAAGCATTAATTTAAATTATCTAGTTTATATAATTTCTATTAATTTGGAGAATATGACTTTGCCGTAACTACCAAGATTTAATATTCACCTTTTTTGCCGAAATCTTTTATACTCCAGTCAAATTATTGAGTCACATAAAAAGCTCACTTTACTTGTTGAAGACTGAATTCTTGGTTAATTTGAATCACTTTTGAATTAAATGTTCGATAAGTTTTCAGTGAAATTTCAATTAATTGAAAAATTACTGAATAATAATGTTTTCGCAACACTAAAGAAAAATCAAAATAAATTTGTCTTTACTTTCAATAACAAAATCAGCGATGATTTCGAACAGAATGACGAACAAACACGCAATAGGTATATGAGTTGGTGATGTGCTTATGGTGTGCTGTGGACTGCAGACAGTAAAACAGCATTTATTGCACAGAATATATGAGCTTTTATTTTGTCAAATATCATAACCGTTCACTCGTTTAGTTGGTATGAGTTCTATCCAGTGCTAACTCCGAGTGCTATTCTGTGCCTGGAGTTTGCGTTTTCATCCAAAAAGTCAGAGTCATGTGATACTTACTGCACAGCACACAACACATTGCTATCAAATGCATTTCCGATGCCTTTCCCCTCAAATAGTATTGTTTTTTTGAAAGTTTTTTCAAATGAGATCAGGAAATGGGACTGACTTTCAATTATCTTTTATAATGTTTTTTTTCGAATTTGTAATTGGATCTGGTACACAATCTAGCACACATAACACAGATAGCACAGCATATCACTAAAGCACAGATAAATTATAATATTTTGTTTCAATTGAAATTCAAAACAAGAAAATAAAAACCAAGAATAGATTTTTATCAAATGATTTATAATTGTTCTTAGAATTCAATGAAATGCTTAGAAAGAGAGAGAGAGAGAGAGAGAGAGAGAGAGAGAGAGAGAGAGAGAGAGAGAGCTAAATTGAAATAACTTATCAGATGGAAAATAGCATCTTATTCTTCCTATTCTTTGTTATCTTACTTAACAATCAATGTTTTGTTCACTCCTGACATTTGGAAAATAAATCGTGAATTATATTGAATTGTGATTAAAAAAATGCAATCAAATACAATACAATACAATAGAAGGCAATACAAACATCAAAATTAATAATCATCTGATAGTCAGTCAATAAATTAAAGAAATCACTTCGTTGTCAATGAATTTATTAATAGGAAGTAATAATTCAGTGAATAAACATTTACTCATTTTATAGCGCGGGTAACCTTCGAGAAGATGACAAACCGAGACTATCCTGGTACTACATATTATACAATTCGAAATGTGTCTCTGTATGAATGTTTGGGATGGTGTCGCGATGAAGTCGACTGTTCCGCTGCTTCCTTCAGTTTTGTAGTCAATCCTTTAGCGCCCATTCAAGAGACAACATGTTTACTACAGAATGACACTCAGGCCAAGAAACCGTCCGGCAACAGTAGCCCGACGACCACCGGTGTTGGCTCACCGGGGGGTACACCACAAAAGGCAATAAATATGTATTATTTCACGAAAGCGCATCTGAGATCCGGTAAGTTTTTAAAGGAGTTTTCGAGTCTTCCCCCTATTTTTTAGTCTTCCGCTACAAATATGTTGATTTGAGTGCCGATAAAATATTGGCATTAATTCTGTATAAGTGGTCACGACTTCTGAATTATTGGATTATTTTCCATAAACTGTTTGATTAAATATTAATTTTTTATTGAAAATTTGTAATTTGTATCCCACAGAGAATGTATGCAACCGCTTGTGGGCCTTCGAGAGGTTTCCCAACAAAGTTCTCAGAGGACTGGATAACGCGATAATATATACTTCTAATAAGGAGGCCTGTCTCGCCGCCTGTCTCAACGAGGTATGACTTTTTATTTTTTATTCCAATTAATTTTAAAAATTATTTTCATTTTTTCTTTTCTGCATTCAATACATTATTAATGAAATTTTTTGTCAGATGATAACTATAAATCAAAACTAACCTAGATTATTATTGACAACTGTTTAAAAATTCTTTCAATTTTTCAAAATTTTAAATTATTTATTATTTTTTAAGTCATTTATATAAAAATTGTTGTTTATATTTATACTTATTTATAATATTGATTTCAGGTGCGATTCGTTTGCAGATCTGTTGAATTCAATTATGTGACACTTCAGTGTCATCTCAGTGAATATGACAGACGAAGTCCTGGAGCATTTCCCGTAGATCTAGTCGAGTCTCAAGGGGTTGATTACTTTGAAAATGCGTGCCTTCAATGTAAGTGATTTCTAATTCATATCTCATGTTTTTATCTCATTTTTAAAATTGAAAATAAAAAATCATGAAATTCAGTGAAAAAAATAAAATAATAGTCGATAAGAGTTGAGAAAACACTCCTCTCAATAGAAACAGGGATTGCGTTTTTATGAAACATCCGAAAACTTTTAAGATTATACAACAGTAAAGATATTTTTTGTTTTGTCACATCAGTAATGCCTTCGAGTCTTAAATAAAACTTTAATTTAAGTGTTTTTTACATTTTGTTTTAATTCAATGAAATAATTGTCGATAAAAACTGACTTCTTTTTTGTTCGCAAATAATAGCCGACGATATATGTCAAGACCAACGCGCCTATGATTACGCAAAACTAGGAATGCCTTTAAATAAAGTAGCACACTTTGTCGAACTCAACTACTATCCAGACAAAGAGCTCCTGGTAGGCTTTACTCATTTTTATTTAACAATGAATTAATGTTTTCTTTACAATTGATTGCATTCAAAGCCAATGCCTTTAATGGCTTTCAGTTTATTCAAAATATTTGTTGTTAACTAATTGATGTGCGATTGTCTAGGTCAAGTCACAGGGAGGCTGTTTACGCGCTTGTACAATTGAAAATGAATTTATATGCCGCTCAGTATTATACCGACCCAGCTATAAGCCTGGTCAACCTAATTGTGCCTTATATCATTTGGATCATAAAACATTTCCGGATGGAGCGGACACATATTCCACTCCCAGTCCATTACCGTTACTCGATAGCGGAGAGACTACAGCCGTATATCTGGAAACGAGTTGTACCAGTAAGTGATCCGACGCTTTAACACTTAACCGACACTAGAATTGACTGAATATTGTTATTATATTTCCATTTACTTTATATTTAATATACCGTAAAAATAGTTTTCTGTAACTCATTATTATTATTGTCTTAAGAATAGTATAAAAAATACTCAACTTTTTTAGGTTTCAAAATATATTATTCAAATTAATTATCAATTAACAGACGACACCTCAACTCCGGTACATTCCCAACAAACTGCTGCCGCATCTAATGGCAAGCCTTCAATAATTCCTGCCTCAACTCAATCCCCGCTATCGCCGACTATTGCGATCACAACTCCTGTTAGAGACGATCCCAATCCGGAGCCTTCCTGTGACTCATATGGAGTCTGTTATGAAGTATCCCTTAAATGTACTGACACTAGAATTGTGGTTAATGTGCGTACGAGTAGACCGTTTCACGGACGCATTTATGCTCTTGGCAGAAGTGAGACATGCAATTCACACATTAGAAACAGTCAGCAGTTCCAACTCGATATGTCTTTAGGCGGTCAGGACTGCAATACTCAATCACTGGTAAATCATTTTTCAATAACTTTCTATTAAATGAATTTTTAATAGTTTTGGTTAAAAAACAAAACAAAATAAATAATTTAAAATACTTAAGAAAATGTTTTTATTCAAAAAATATTATTTTTTAATGTATTTCAATGTTTTTAATGAATGTTTTACTATTAAATCGACTGAAGGCTGGCGTATATACCAATACAGTAGTACTACAACACCATAACGTTGTGCTTACAAAAGCTGACAAAGTATATCACGTCCGGTGCACTTATGAAACTACATCACGAAATGTGTCCTTTGGAATGATGCCCGTCAGGTAAGAGTAGATTTAGGCAGTGCGGGAACCTTTGTACTCAAAGAGCAATTTAGGGATGATTTCGATTCTACTTTTCCTAGGGACCCTGACACCTTACAGATCACATCCTCCCCGGAGGCACCATTGCCTAAAATTGTCATCTTTGGAACGGATGGCCGGGAAGCCAGTACTGTTAGAATTGGTGACCGTCTTTCATTCAGAATAGAAATTCCTGAAACCACTCCATACGGAATATTCGCCCGAAGTTGTGTGGCAATGGCTAAAGATGCCCGAAGTACTTTCGAAATTATAGATGAGCATGGGTAAGCTATTATAAATATGCCTCTATGTTTATTTTATTTGTTTTACTTTGCTAATACATGAATGACCTTGTTACAGTTGTCCGGTCGACAATTCGATATTTCCGTCTTTCCTTCAGGTGGGCACAGCTTTAGAGAGCACTTACGAGGCGTTTAGGTTCACAGAGTCTTATGGAGTGATATTCCAGTGCAATGTTAAGTACTGTATCGGCAAATGTGAACCTGTCATCTGTGGTGTTGGCAGAGATAATGTAGAGTCTTGGGGAAGGAGGAGGCGTTCAATTCAGTCTTCGCAGTCATTTGAATCTGCAGCAGAAGACGAAATGACATTAAGCCATGAAATTCTAGTTTTAGATTTCGGTGATAGTGACAACTCAGCCAAAGCTAAATGGGATCCCTTCAGTTCCAACGGTTAGTAAAGAGAACGGTCTTAGAGTTGAGTTTGAATGCCGTCAAAAGTATATGGAAGTGACTTAAAGTGAAACTCATTTTTGTTGGCATTCAAACACATCTCTCACTTAATATCTCGTTTCGAACGAGTTTTGCTTTAACTCAACACAAAAAAAGTAATCAATTCTTAGCTCTCTATCTATAGGTCTTTAATAACGAAATATTTTCATTACTTCACAAACTATCAGAAGAATAACAAAAATAGTGTTTTTAAATAATCATTATTTTGGAGATTATTTTCTAATACACTTTAAACATCAAATGAATGAAGTTTTTATTCAATGCTTTTAGAAATATTTAACCATCAAATATATGCAAGGTCATCAATAATTAGAATTTTTTAATACTGCAGATTACCATACTTTTTGGATCACTTAAAGCCAGTCCTCAAATAAATAGTTCAGATTTTATAATTTCCTAAAAACTATTATATGGTTCTAATTATTTTAGTTTTAATATAAAAAAGCAATCAAAGAGTTGAGTTGAGCTGATCTGAGCTGAGCTAGTTTAATATCAATTTTAATTTTTAGTTAGTTTTGATATGCAGCTAGGATAAATATTTGGCACCACTTTGTACTCTGCATTTATTGCGATGGAAGAGTTGGTCGTCCCACAAATATATTTTATTTTATTCAGTCTTTTGAAGTATTGCTTTTAAATTGCATGTTATGTTATGTTATATGCTGTGCTCATATGTTGTGCTCATACCTTATGTACAATTCATTTGCAGAAACTTATTTCCGCGAAAGTATAACAGTGTCTGAACGATGCGCTTCGAAGACCTCGATTGTGGCCCTGAGTATATCGAGTGCATTGCTTTTAGTAATGTATGTCTGCACTGTTGCCTACTTCACGGCCAACAGAAGATACGCCACAACTAGCAAAATGATTCGTTGAAAGTACCCGAACTATTTTAGTACCAAAACATTTTCTAATTTAAGTTATTTTAGACATAAAATGCTTTTTCGATACATTACTTGTGATATAATTTATTTTATAAATACTTTTTCAGAAGAAAGACATGAAAATAGCGATACATTAGCTTTAGATTTATTAAATTTTATCAAAAAAAAGAAACAAATATATTTTCATTATCTGATTGATTTGGTTATGAAATGTTTGCCATTTGTAACAATCTTTTGATTGCAATATGTTTTTTGTTATGCATTTTATAGACAACAATAGAAAAAGAATTTGTTTAAAAAGGAAGAGATTTTTCTTACATAAGAAGAAAAGATATAATTTATTTTTTATTATGTTTACAAAAAAGGAATATTTTTATAGGTTTTTATGATAATAATAATCTTTAAGGATATATAAAGATATGGGACTAAAGTTTACATAATTTTATAGTTCAAAATACTTTTTTTGCTACAATTTTGTTTTGGACAACCTTTTAATTTTGAAACTAATCATTGAAACAAATCATTACTTTTTGTGAATTCATATCACATTTTGTGTTTCAGTCATTAATTAATTTATTTATTTAATATTTATTTAATTTATTACTATTTATTGTAATTCTCATTATAACTATTTATTTCATACATACATACAAACAGTTTACCTGAAAATTAAACACAAAACAAATGTAATAATTATTTTGTTCTCAAAGTTTCCTTTTCTTTAAAAAGAATGCAATAAAAAAACCAAAGCATTGATCAAAAATCGGAAAATTTATTTTTATTTATTTTTATTTTTTGTTTCGTTGATTTTTTTTGCGGTAAAATTATTTGATATATATTTTTAACCAAAGAGGCACTCAATTAAAATCTGAGCCGACATTCTTCGATTCATTTTTTACATTTTTGAATATAAATGATTCTGATATGAAGAGCAGTGGTTGAGTAAAAGATAAGTTTTCTACAAAAAAAATGTCATATAATACCCGAAAAGTTAACGAAAAAAGAGGAATGCCTTCACTTCCTAAGGGAATAGATTTGAAAAAATTGCTGAAAACAGTAAAGTTTTCTTTGGCCTCAAAGTTCTGGTAAAAAATGATAGTTTTGTTGGATTCAGACAACTAAATGATTAACTCAAAAGTTTGATTGCTTTCAATCAACTGTATCTGTGATCAACAGATCAACAAAAATGTTGGAATCCTTTCTTAACACATGACTACTCTTTTTAGTGAAAAAAATGTTCAAAACTTTTGCGATTACAACAAAAAATTCTGATTTATTTGAAGAATAAGTTCTGTGGTAAAAGGGTTTGTGTGAATGCTATCACAGGTTGTCTCAGAGTAAGTGTCAAATGTATTTCCTTATCTCTTTCATTTCAAACAGATTTTCTTCTCAATTGTATATTCAGATAAGAAAGGTATTAATTCATAGCCAGGAATAGAATCTGAAGAAAAATTGGTATAAAATGTTCAAACATTTTGCAGTGAATCAAACGAATGATTTCCTCTTTGGATACAAAAACTAATTAATAATTAAATTGTGTTAACCTTTCCTTAGAAGAGAAACATTAATGAGATTTTTGTGATTTTGTCCACATTTTGATTCAGTTCTTTGTTGATGTTTTGTTTACTTAAAGTTGAATTGTTTTTTAGTTCATTTGTTTATTATGTTCGCAACAGTTGTTCCTCTTATCTGATATTTAGAAGTCTTAGTTGGAGTCAGTGTTAAGTCAAACGTATCAATAGTTGGTATTAGTCGCTGAACTTTTGAAGGTTTTCCGCACTTTTGAATAAAACCTATTTTTCTTAATCGTAAACACGAGTCACACAATTCCTTGTCTTTTAACTATTGACTGAAATTCTTGTATTTTTAATCTCAGATATAAATGATTGGAAGCGATTGGAAGCGGATAAACAAAAAATAAATCCGATTAAGAACTCAATGACTATAAAACATGTATTTTTGTCTGCTTTACAGTAATCATTGTAAATGACCTGTGCGTGAATTTGAGTATTTAAATTCATCTTGCTTACTGCATTGCTAATATGCCAGTCACTGACACTGTTGTCCAGTATCGCCCAAATTATTAGTGAGTCCGGAAACGCAGTCAATTTAAAGCATGTTTTGATTGTTTAGACATTTATCGATAATATTGTGTTAATATTCACTTCAATATTCACTTCAATATTCACTTCAATATTCACTTCAATATTCAATTGGGTTTCTCTCAAAAACATTTACATTCCTTTCATTATTTATCACTTGATTTGCATAATTTGTGCATTTGTTTTGCTCCGTCATCTTTGCACCGAAAGATCCAAACAAACCATAAACAAATCATTAGTTATGGCCAATAGATCCCTCGGGTATGTCCAGGACTGACCTTCATTCATAATTATATATGAATTAATTTAATGATATAAGTGTTTATTTTGAATGATATTCAAAATAATTATATAAATCTGATATAACATACAATATATCATCACTTGTCTGAGGATAGAGACCGTCCCAAAAGGAACCGATTATTACTCTCTTTGTATAATGAGATTCAGAAAATCAGTTTCCAGTTTAAGAACTCGTCATTCAATTGAAAATCTATAGAAAATTTTGAATAATGTTTTGGAGAAAAACTATTTCATGCATTTTAATACTTAATTTAGTTTTTGATTATTGATGTGATGCAAATAATCGCCTCCTCTTCAGACTAACTGTCCATCAATTGATTAAAAATTATAATTTATGCGACTATTCTTAGAATAGATTTGTATGTTCTTTGAGACCAAGACTCTATTCAAATCCATATTTATGTTTTTTGTTGAGTACCACTTCTGGAGATATTCTTCAAACAAAAAGTTATTCATCAAATTAGATGCTATTAATTCATAATTTGGTTTATTCTTCACTCTTTTATCACTGAATTTAATTCAATTTAAAGGTTACAACATTTGATTTATTGGAAGAATAGTATATTTTCTCATAAATTTATTCTTCAAACGTTATAATCAATGGGTTTTTAAATATCAGTGGAAAGGAATGCTTAAACTTTAAATTATGTGCGAAGTTAATTGGTTCAAAAGGTGGTTCCTTATCGCCCTTTACTACAAAGAAAGACATTTCTTTTCACTATTCAATAAGTTTTTATTTGAAATTTATGTTTAGTTATAAAAATATTTGCCGTAAAATAGGTTTTAAATAACTAAATAACTGAAATTCAATTCACTGACAAAGAGGTTGTTTTTTACTCAATTGAAGCTAATCTTTATAGATATCTAAAAATCTTATTTTTTATATTTAATTATGTTTTTAATCTTGTTCCTTTTTTCGTCAATTTTGGTTTGACATTGATTTTATCCTGTGGTTAATGTGTTGAAAAAAATAAGAGAGGCATTAATTTTTCCATCAGAAAAGGTTTTTACTTTTTTTTTCTATAAACACTTTTAAAGGTTTTTATTATTTGAAACCGTATTATGAGATGAGATGTTATTCCGGATGAGTCTTAACGTATTGCGAGTGTAAGCCTAAACACTTTTAATTTATCTCGAGTTCAGTCTCTCTTCAATTGAAGTCTAGGTCTTTATTTTGTCTGAAAATCAAAGTCTATAACGAGTTTTCCATTCTTTGAGTTAACGGTTATGACATTTATTTTATTTTTACTGTTATTCCATTGAAATGTTTTTGAACCTTTCAAATAATCTGCGATCAATTAAATTGAATCCAATATTTCTAATCTCGAAATTTATAATTAAATTGATTTAAAGCCACGAATCTGTTATTTTTCGACAACTTTTAATTTGATAAAAATATTAATGAAATTATATAAACTCTTCTCATATTAAGTGTTAATTATATTTTCACAGAGTTTTGAGTTATTAAATATTTATTTATATATTTCCTAAACTAATAATCGACGAATATTTTAAGAAATATTTCATTTTTCATAAGACAATCATAAAGTATAGCCATTGAAAAGAGTCAATAAGAAGATAGTTATTCAAAATGTGGGAACATTTTTTCAATTTTACAAATGTATGGCTCATTAACAGAAACCAATGAATGCAACTAATGACGAATTGCATGTTAAATCTAAATAACTCTCTGTCTTTCAAGTATGAGAGAGAGAGAGTCATTCATGTTTTAATTGTCATAATTATAATTTCATTGCTCATTCTATGCAGCGCTTCAATAGAGTAATGGTCTATAATTAACCCGCGATTCAATGAACACCCATCCGTTGTGAATGATATCTTGGGTTGTGCTATAATCATGTGTTAATCCTAATGGTATTTCATAATTCATCTATTTTTTGTATTTTCCGACAAATCATAAATTGAAAGCATTAGTTATAATAACAATAATCTAATGAATGAATGCAACACAAATCAAAACACAAATCAGTGAATGGTATGAAAAACGACATCGCAATCTAACTGTGCGATCGTCTGATCCTTTGCTACAAATCGGATCACAACAATGAAAAAAGTGTTTACTATTGCATCAAATCATTGAACACAAGTTGTGATTATAACTAAGTTTAAAGAAATAAATATTTCTTTAAATAAAACTAAAAATTAAATACATTTCAGTTCTCATCAATCATTGAGTTTTATTTGTATTTTAAAATTTATGTTTTCATTATTTTTGCTTTACTTATGATTACAATAATAAATATTCATTGGATTCTTCAGCTGTAATGAATATTTTGCTTCAGGGAACAAATCTATTGACCGAAAGCGATAGAAATTTTGTGATATAATAGTTTGAATGCAAATATCGTTATAACGTTTTCGCTGTCAGTCTTAACAGTGAGAAACATGTTTTTATAATTCATTAAATTTTTGACTAATTTTTAAATTTAATTGTAAACTATTTTAAACTTTTGGTACAAACAAATCCTAGGAGTGATTGTGCATGGCTTTTATCAATGAATAGTGACTGTGCGGTAGAGACACTCATAACGCAGCCCATAATTAGTTAATTACTTAATATATGTAATAATAAGGGAAAAGACATTGAGGATATTGTGAGTGTCCTGACATTATCCAAGTATATTAATCTTAATGACACTGTTTTGGAGCAGACATAAAACCGGCCAAAAGTAATGTTTATAACAGTTATATAAATGTTAAGAAACGAAATCGTTTTAAACTTCTATTTTATGATTGTTTTGTGGATTTCTTAAAAAATGTTTCTCTTGAGTGCAGCAAAACTATAAGACATTGAAAGAGAGGGAACACACTTTTATTCCGCATTCTATCAAATAATTGAGGAATTTCTTTACAAACACTGTTTTTTCTCAAATTGCTCTCTCAGTTGAATACAAGTGAAAAATAAGACTTTTTTAGCTTCTGTTAGAAGAAAATTATAAATAATAATAAACGAAATGAAAGTCATGAAAGTCTTAATAGAAAAATAGATTGAATTTAAACCACAATTGAAAAGAGTTGCAAATAATTGCAAAACTTATAAGTTATCACAAAATTGAGTTTTGAGTCGAGTGTTTCCAATAAATGTAATGATAAAGTCATGGAAAACATTAAACAAAGCAGTCATTCGTCGGGTATTATAAAAGATTTGGTATTTTTAAACAATTTAGAGACAGAAGAGAGAGATTTTAATTCTATTTTGGGGGCATTTTTAGAGCATTAAAGTCCTAAACCTGTTTCCGATTTTTGCAAATCTCTGATTTTGAAGCGCACCGAAAGGCACAGCACAACAGTCTGTGCCGAACGCATAAATCATATGCAAACTACGGGCAATATTTTTCTCCTTGAATATAAAATCAATTTCTATTCTGTTATCGTAAATAAAAGTTTTATTTTGCTTTTTCATGAGAATAACCCGGTATTAAACCGGATGACATATAAAAACAAATATTACCCAATATTTCAGTGATTTTAATAGCTCAAATTTGTGACGAGTGATCAAGTGCATTCCTGCATGCAAACTATTTAAATTTCAGGTTTCTAACGGTATAACATATACCGTGGCTATAAGCTCTTGGTTATCTTACTGTGCAGTCAAAAATCCAAAACAAATCAATAATTGATTTGCATATCATTTTATACAATAGTGATGTGAAAATAGAAGAAAATTATTCCTTAGCTTTTGTTATGGCAGTGAATTAACTTGAATTTTGTTGACAAGTCTGACAGTTTTCAGAGTATTTCAGAGCAATAGGCAGTTCTCAAGACGAGGGCCAAACAAAAGTTATCTAAAAATTATTCTTTGCTATGAAATTCAAATTTCTTATACACTAAACAACATTTCATAAGAAAATGAATCCAGTATAACGTTATTATTAGTTATGTGGGGCTTTTGTGTTCCTCTCCCCAAACTGTCTGCAGTTTTATTGAACTTTTTGTTATCTGAGAAAAATTCAAAGAAACAAAAAAACTGTAAGAAATGCATTTTTGATTAAAAATATGTTTTAAATATTTTCACTTTCAGTATATTTGCATTAAATTTTGAATAAATTTCATTTCATTTCATTCAATACTTTTTTTAATTTCATTTTTTTTTGCAATATTTTTAAAATATTTGCGATATTTCTGAACACTTTTTGAGCGAAGAATTGATTTTTTTTTGTATAGATTTCAAAGATTCAAAGGGTTTACAAGAGTGATATTTTACTTATATTTGAATAAATTATAAATTCATTTAATATTTTTGGTC
>JAQFZI010000808.1:0-12837 GCA_034695605.1 Eupelops occultus
GCGGACCACAGGCCATCGCTGGCTTCCCGTCGGTTTGGGACCGACTTAAGACCTAACATCTAATAGTTTTGGTCACACATTAATAAAAGTGAATATAAGTTTCAATTAACATAAGAGCAACAAAATGTTATTTTTGGGATATTCTTCAATAAATTTATAACTTTGTTAATAATTTCTCACCAATCAGTTTATGTCTTCCGATTATAACTCTTGAATTCATAAAAATGAAATAAAGTTGAATGAAAGTGAAGGCCACGTGAGATCCAGGAGTGAATCCATACAAGAAGTTATAGCAGTGCTCTTTTGAGTCCAGTTCAAAGAATTGTGCAAATTCCAACCCTGAATATATCATTGAACCGATGCCAAAAGCGACAGCTCCCAGTCTCAAGTAGAAAGAGCCGCACTGTAGCTGTTGTTCGTTACTGTATTCATCACTGGATGTATCGCTACTACTTTTGCGGCCGTTTTCCGAATCCAATTCAACCGATTGAAAGGTACGTCGCGGAAGAATATAACGCAAAAGTTGCTGAAATTTGCCATAAGGCTTATTATGGTGGCGGTGCAAAAGGAATAGGTATACGAATATCAAGAATAGAATTGAACCCATATATAAGTATAGGTAAAAGCCTTCATACCATCCGATGGGTATTCGGTGTGATATAACTTCTGCCATTGGAAAGCAAACCCCTATAAACATAACAAACATTTCAAATGATTTCTTAATTTTCTTAAATTTCATTAAAACTTTTAATGAAAAGTGTTTTGCAATTAAATGCAAAATAATTTGAATACAAATACTATTTAAATAGAATTAAAAATATTCTGCAAACCTATTACGACGAGTACTTTACAATAGAGAGCACTCAATACAGAAGTCATACCATCGACAGCATCGGAATGTTTTCTAAGTGCATGTATTTGCAACTTATGGGTCTCCTCTTCGATTAATTGTGACTTTTTTCTGTTTTCGATTACGATTCTGTTTAAGTCGAAATAATTTGGTGGAGAAATGCTATTATCGATTGGAGAGGAAAACCGATTCAAATTCTTCTTTGGTTCTTTTGAGACATTCCTCACACTTAAACTTAGAGCTCCAATACTGTGCTCAGAATTGTATGAATTGCTTCTAATTTTTGTCATATTATTGATATTTAACTCATTTTGATTCATATACTGATTGATAGAATTCATTTCATTTGAATTCATTGCAAGTTATGGCAAATATTTATTAAGATTTTGAATATATGGAGAAATTTCTCCAAAAGGACTATCTCTAAGACACAAAAACAAAACTTTTCTTTAATTAGAGGCAAGTATTAAACAGAAAGACCTTTGTGTCTCTCTATAGAAACTGAATCATTAGATAGGATTGAAGTAAACGATTAGACAAACAAAAAGCCAAAACACAAAGAAAATGTTTTCTTAACGGAGTTATAGCTAATAAGTAGACCATAAAAATAAAAAAAGACTCCTTCGAAGAGTTGATTCAAATACTAAGTTAAGTTAAAATCGATCAATAATTGCGACACAACTTTATATTCGGAACTAAGTCTTCGTCAACACATTGTGTACTGAATCACAATCTCTAGTCAATGACTAACTGATAATTTATAGAGAGGTATAAATGCTCTTGCATTTATTTTCACCTATAATTTAATGAAGGGCTGCAACCAATGAAGGTTTAATCACTTTTGAATGTCGAATATTTAAACACAAATTCATTGAAATGTATTCAACGATAAGACTTATGATAAGAATTCACAGAATTTTATGATTAATCACTTCTTTGTCCCTTAGATTAACAACTGATCCATGAACTCTTTTACAGAACAAAAGCATACAAGCTAATTCTTGAGCTTCAAAACTTAAGCCGAATAATAGTAAAAAGTTTTTCAAAGAGATTGAGTTAATTAGATATCAAAGTATTCGACGATATATTTAACACAAAATATATTTATTGTCTGCAATATATTAGAGGTCTTTGAACGCATTGAACGCATCATTCAAATCAAATTAATCTTTTCTTTCTCTCTAAGAATAATTGTGATATTTTGGTCGATCTATTAGAGGAAAGGACAGAATCCAATGCATTAGCAGACACTTCATGTTATTTGATTGACTCCCAGATAATACTCATAATTATTGGAAATAATGATTCGATATTTAGATGTTTTGACACAAGTG
This sequence comes from Eupelops occultus, assembly GCA_034695605.1. Taxonomy (NCBI): domain Eukaryota; kingdom Metazoa; phylum Arthropoda; class Arachnida; order Sarcoptiformes; family Phenopelopidae; genus Eupelops; species Eupelops occultus. The sequence goes on from JAQFZI010000808.1 coordinate 2,185, forward strand.
TTTCAGACCTTGACTTCAGTCGATGAGTGGTCTAAATGGTAAGAGTATCGCAATCATAATAAGCGAAGACAATATAAATATGAGAGACTAATGTGTTTTGTGTCAGATGTTTGTGAGGCATATCTGCAATTAGTGAATAATTACTCCAATAATTTGCGGCATCGAATTCTTTGATACTCAAAACAAATCTTTATTTGCTTTCAGAATAATGTTTCCTATCATTAATGATATCTATTTGACTAATGATTGGTCTTTTCTTAAGTCTTATTGAATATATATATGAATATTATCGCAACCATTGCTCACTTCAAAGAGGTATTTGAAGAGCTAAACAAAGAACAGCACAATTATAAGTGATTATCGGAGAAATTCATTGTCAATAAATTCATCTCAAGTGCTCTGATTATAGAAACTCAAGTATTCAAAGATAAATTGAAATTTTCTTCAATTTCTCATTGACTGCAATAGAATAGCAATAATCACGCCATGAGTTGGAGTCCAACATTTATTCTTGTTATGAATTGTTATAATTTTGGAAAATATCCACAATTAGATTATTGTCTAATAATTTAATTTGTCTGAGAGTTCATATAAATCGTTAATCTTCAGTAAAAATTAGGCTCAGAATAAGTCGAGAAATAAGATTTTCTCCTATTATTTGTGGATTATATTCTCGGCTTATTTTCACTCAAATTCTGTACATTTTGTGAACAGTTAATACAATTTCAAGCATTTCATAAATCCTTTTATAACTTGATTTATATGCCAGAATCGTTTGTCAATAACTAAATAACCCGAACACTTTGAACTCTTCCGGTACTGTAAAAGAAAACAAAAACTATTCATAAATAATTTCATGAAAAAATAATAAGGAATGAAAGAGTAAGCTAAGTAGTTGTAAGCTTGCTCCTTTATTTTCGTTAAATTACAAAAATCTTCTTTATTTTTGATGAAAATTTTTATTAAATTTTTTCAACAAAATTCAATAAAAAGAAATTTAATACATTTTTAGTTTTTGAAGTAAGTGTAAGAACTTCTTAAGTTTAAGAAGTTCTTGTCAAGTTTTAATAATTAATTTTTTAAGTTAATTAAAATTTGATGGCTTTTCATTTCGTTATTAAAAAATTTTTACAGAAAAAAATATTATTTTTTTTAATTAAGATTCAAAGGAAATATTCCATAATTAAGATTTTCATAAGAATTTTTTTCATAGATCATCTAAAAATAAACTTTTAATTTTGATGGATATCTCATAAAATGAAATCAATATGATCTCTGCCCTATAGGTTAATGACCATTAATTTAAAATTAGTAAGCTTGTAGAGTTAAAGCCTGAATAGTATTCAAGGGCTGTGCGCATGTATGACAGCAATAAACTTAACACTAGATTCTGTTCAGTTTATTTCGTTGCACAGCCTTTAATTTGTGAGTCCTCTGCAGATGAGTATGTTCGTTTATTTAAGTGAAAACATCGAGGAATTTTGATCCGAGTATAAGAGAAGAAAATTTTCTATAAAAAGATAATTCTGTCCCAAACTTAAGGTATTTTTTCAAAAATTAAGAGTAATTTCATTACTTATTTTTCACTTTTTCTCTTTAAAAAAAGTAATTAAAATTATTTCTGATTTTAAACTCAAAAATTATTGATTTAAAGATAGAGTTATTAGTTTTGAAGTTATTTTTAGTGAATGTTAATCCCTTTTTCACAAAAAAAAGAGTATTCTTAGGATGAGTTCAATTTGTTTTAATTTTCAAATGCATGACAAGTGATGAAAAGTTGTTTCACTATTGTATTTATTTATCACAAAGTCTGAAAGGAGGTATTAGCAAGATAATTTCATTATTAGTTTTATTTTGAGTAATTTATCTAATTTAAGGTTATCTCAATTTCTTCACTAAATAGATATCGATAATGACATCAGGCAAAGTAGAACAGTTTCAAAGACTGCAATTGGCAGAAGTGGACTGTCTGTCCAAACTCAACAATAGACTCAACCAAACAAACATAATCGACGGTAAGAAAGCGTTTTTGGCTAAAACTAAATCAACTTTTTTATTGTCATTAATTGATATATTGTTTACATTAGATTAACGAATATTTACTCTTATTTTCGATTTTGTTTTCAAAAATATTTTATGAATAACTCAGTGATCGCTCAAAATGTTAGTCAATATTTATGCAAATTTTATTACAAAACTTTTTGATTAATATTCCAATAATAATGAAATGGCATTAAAGAAAGCCCTGTTTTGACACACTTTTGTTCTCGCGATTAACAAAGCAAAAGAGTTTTCAATTTTAGGACTAATGGTCTCCCAATTAATGGATTAGATGTTGTCTTCTCTATGATTGACTGCTCAGATGTGATTAATAGAAATAAATTCAATATTTCAGTCAATGATAGCCAAGGGGGAATTGAGGGGGGATACCACCATGTTTTAAAAACCTAAAGAAACACCGAAGATGGGTTTATCCATGAAATTAGTGTATTTTGCAATAATATTAGAGGTATTTCATAATAAAAAAGATTATTTTCAGGTATTTTCCCTAAGTTTATAATAAATTTCAATAATTTAAGTTATGTTTGCCTTTGGATTAATATGAAATCCTTCACTATCTCTTTAAGTCTGCTCTTTAAGTCTATATTCTGTCCAAATAGATGGACATTACTGTTGTAATGCACAGAAGTGTCATTAGAGGGGCGACTATTAAAGATAATGCCATTTCTTATCATTTAGAAAATAATTTACAGAAACGATGAGAGTTTGAGAATTAGTGTTAAAAACAAGGCTTAAAGAGAGCCATATTTACGACTATAAAAATAACTTTTAGTATTTTATAATTATTACTTTCACATTTCTAAAAGTATATTACCTTTTTCACTAATCCTAGATCTCTAGGGTAAGTAAGTCATGTTTCCTGGCCTATAAGCCGAGATTTCATATGAATTATTTATAGATTCAATCAAATTTTTAGGCAAACTTTTAGTTCAGAATTCAAGTGAAGTAAACCACATCATCACTATTGGGATTTCAGTTGTTTTAATTTTCGTTCTCTCAGCACAATCTTGTATAGAATGGGCATAGTAGTACTCTTTCTCACTGAGCCTAAAAAGGTATAAGCTAAATGATACGAGTCCAAATGGTTTGAGATAATTTCTGTGGGGAATTGGGTTAATGTATATATTTACAAAATTATATACTCCGCTCACTTTATTCGTCCTCAAAATGTTAAGAAAATAGTAAAAAAGGCAAAAATTATCTTACAAACAGTGATGCCCAAGGGGGGATAATGCCAAAATCCCCCTAGAACGGCAAAATCCTAGAAAATACCCCCTCAGAGCGAGACGATAAATGTTGCATTTTTCGGCCATTCTTTATCAAAATTCTGAAAGCTATTTGACCCAAAAATTAGTTAAACATTCATTTCTCGTCATTTAAGACTTTTTGAGACTCATTTTTAAATATAAGAATTCAAAACTTATTCCGAAAAAATTATTTTATTTTAAGTAAAAACAACCAAATATTAGAAATAACTTTTAGTAAAGATATTTGGAAACAAAGTATTATCTCTTTCTTTGAAATAAAAACTTTTAAAAACAGTTGAATGAATTCAGTCATTATTTTATATACTTTTCTCAAAAAATCAAAGCCTTAATGTTTTCTTCACTTAAAAGTTATCAAATATTTTTCAATTCAAGCCTATAATCGAGAGAAGAATTTTCTTATTAAATATTTCAAAATATAATATAATATTATAATCATTTTGTTAGAATTGAAGGCATTAAATATTTAATAAAATCATAAAAAAGGTGAAAATCCTTTAAAAGGGGGATTTTTTCTTCTATTCTCTGTATAAATATAAAAGTTTTAGAGAAAAATAATATTATATCCTATTATTGAAGTATTTACTAAAAGAGATGTATTTGTTTGTGTAAAATTGAAGTGAATTTTGAGCCAGGCCATGTTTTATTACAATATATAATCTTGTATTGTAATTTTATTTGATCAATGTAGTTTTGCTAATGAGATTACGTTAGATATTTTTATTGTGGACAATAAGAGCCGGCGATGTATTAAATTTTTTGAACCGAAATACAGACTCATATGTTGTCATCTCTTATCAAAAGAAAAGTGAATAAAAATTTGTTCTTAGAATCAATGATATATAAATTGAATGACTATTGAAATAAAATTGAAGTTTACATCAAATTCAATGATATGTTGTTCACAGAGAATATTGTGAATGCATTTCAAATACATTAAAATGTTGGCAAACGTCTCAACATTTTAAAGATGAAGAAAAATCTATTGATATTTGCTTTTTATGACAGTATTTGTGACTCAAATGTTATGTCGTATAAAAGTTTACTGGATTTCAATAATTCGTTATTTTGGATCAATTTCTAATACTTTTAAGATATCGTATCTCTATTTAAACACCGGTCAGACATTTGAAATCTGTAGTCCTTGTTATTCACAATATGTTTGATTAGTTTTGCTGTTAATCAGTATCAGCCCTTATTTTCAATTTAATAAATTACATCTAAATATATACCGGTTGTGACCATAGCATCAATTTTCCGATTTTTCGAAGTGATCAGAATAGGGATGGAATGGTAATGATGTGATCAGTGTTTGCCCGAAGATGTCTTCGCTGACAAACTGTGAGAGAAATTGTTACAACAAATGCAATAAAAGCTGTGCTCTTATTACTGATTGTATTGATTTGTTTTTATTAGCCATTCAGTGCACTGACACACGAACTGACACAACACACAAAACACATTATGATCTCAGAGATAAACAATTATGATATTCGAGTAGTTTATTAAATGAGTTTAAATGAAAGCCATTATAGGAATGAGTTTTGTTTCAATTCTTAATTTTCAACAATTACTAAAAAAATTCTTCAAATTGTTTTTAACCATCAAATTATAGTTCAATTAGACTTGATATTAATCAATATCTTATTTTTTGAGATAAGATAAAAGACAAGACTTAAGCATAAGTTGTTTTGAACGATAAATATCTATAATTTTCAGAAATATTTATGATTTTTCTTTTGATTATGAGTTGATATTAACATAATTTATAGCTTATATTCAGACAAAATTGAGAACATTTCTCAGAATTATTATTATTTTCTTTCATAAATAGTTTCTCGAATTACAGATTCTAAGGAACAGATATTCGGGAAGTTTTTGATACAAAGTTATATTCATTACAAAAATACTGGAAGTTATAAATTGGACTTATTTTCGGTCAAATTGTCTGATTGCAAGACATCTATTGCCTGAAGGCTCACAAAATAAAAAAGTCAAATACATTGTTATATAAGGCTTACAATCATAGGCGTCACTATAAGATTGATTTGGATCAGGTCCCCTGGCTCCTTTCCATTCCTATCTTTATTCTTGAAAAGTGTGTTATTATACCTAAAGTTTGGCGAACAAAATGTTTATTATTGATTCCAAAAGAAAATTTTCTAACTTTTAATAAATTCTGAAACTATTTGTTATAAATGAATAAGTTTAACAAAATTCAATTTGTTGTCATTTGACTTCTCTCTCTCTCTCTCTCTCTCTCTCTCTCTCTCTCTCTCTCTCTCTCTCTCTCTCTCTCTCCTCCCTTTCCCTGCACTTGAATTATCTCTTATAAATCATTATAATTACTTATGTTTTTGTTATAAACTCTGCATAATATCAAAATAATATCAAAATAAGAGATTTTTGGCACTTATATGAAGCGCCTGAAAGTCTCAAAAGAAAAGAAAAGAATAAAATCGATGATAACTTTAAATAAGCTTTCATTAGAGTTAGCAACTTATTCACTGAATCCAAGCAATTAAGTTATTGTAACACAGAATAATTTGACACAATTCCGTGCATCCAATCAATCACCCGGATATTCAAGTTGTTAAGTATATTAGAGGGTAAAATAGGGAGAAGCCCACACTGATTCAGGATTTTCTAAGGCCATAAAATGAGCATGCACTTCTTTCAAAATAATGGGTCAAAGGAAATGCATAATGAGTTCATAGTTTAATTAAATGAAACGGAGTTTAAAGTATAAATTTAATTGAAATTATAGTAAATAAATGTGTTTTGATTATTGGTTTGTTTAAAATAATTGAATCAATAAATCTAATAAATGATAGCAATCATCACCAAAAACAGGCAAATCAAGTGACAAAAAGTGGGTTCAATTCAAACTAATATCAAGAAAATTGCTGACAATAAATAAATTTTCATTAATTAAGGGATCACTAAATGATTAGAGTTTTAGGGTTTTATGGTTGAATGAAATAAAAGACCACAAATATTTCAGATCAAAATTTTTATCGCAACAATATGTAGGGCTGTTATAACAGAAAAGTATTCTTGATTATTCGAGTTGAGATCTTGGTAGTTGTGGGAACACATCTGAAATATTCTTGATTATTGTTCTGGAATAATTTAGTTTCGAATAGGAACAGATCGTTGAATTTTATGTATATTCGAAACAAAAACATTTTATTTCAATTTCAAGAGCTCTGAATGATTACAAGAAAAGTGAAGACATTTGAAATGGTTGTAAGTATTTTGGGTATCGGCCTACTTTTTTTGAAAAATGAGTATGGGCTAAGAAAGGGTTTTATGTTTTATTTGTTACTTTGTCCCTGGAGCAAAATTACATGTCATAAAAATTCAAAGACCAACAAAAGTATGTCTGAATAGCGTTTTTGTATTCATTATTTGAAATAAAATTCATAGAAAATCTGTATAAATGACTCCATTTGTTAGGAATTCACAAAAATATGATATAATCTGCAATCAAGTGATTTATTTAACGTAAAATACAAAAACTATTGTAAATGATATAAAAGAGAGAAAAGTTTTTTCGGTCATAAATTCTTGAAACATTCAAATCACGTTTTTTAAACTTATGGTTACAAAAACTGACAAAAAATTGAGAGAAAATAAATATCCAAAACATTTTAAAAATAAACATAGTCTTCCGATTTTTGGCAAATATATTTAATGATAAGGAATTCATGTCATTCCGTTTCCAAAACCAATGATTTATGAGTCAATTGTCAAATGTTTTTCTAAACGGAAAACATTTTAGTTTTTCTTAATATATTATTCTTGGGATACGACAATCAAAATCATTAATATCTTATGTTTTTTATTTGATTTAAACATAGATTATAGAAGTCTTGATTAGAAATTTTGTTCTCAGATTTATGGTGTCCTGCCCTTTGGGATGGAGCTCTTTGTTGGCCGAGCACTCCTCCAAATACGATGGCCGAACTTCAGTGTCCATCATATGTGGCCGGATTCAATCACAACGGTATACAACAGATAATAAGACATAATTATAGGGAAAATAAGAAGAAAAATAGCGCACAAAAAGACTAATCAATTTTATTATTATTATTATTATTATAGAGTTTGAGTGCTTTTAACTCAAATAACATCAAATGTTTTGATACTAAAAATAGAGTAAAAATAAGAATTTTCTTCAGAGACATTTGAGTCCACATTTGACATTAGAAAAATAGCATGATATTTGGTCAATTAGATATTTAATATGTTAAGTGTACATTTAAATAGGGACAGCATTCAAAAATTGTACATCAAATGGAACATGGTTTTTCAATCATGAAACCAATAGTGTTTGGACTAATTATACTAATTGTGTGCCAAAGAATTCGAGTCAAGCCGTACATAACGAAGAGCTGAGCTTATTATTGATTGTAAGAATCGCTCAAATATCACATAAATTATCTGTTAATTCAAATAATTAATGATATTTGAAATAATGTTCACATTTTTAGCGACATATCGAAAATTTTCGTCTAATATCAAGAATCGGATATTCCGTATCGTTTGGCACACTATTGATCGCATTTTTTATATTAAATTTTGTAAAGTAAGTAGAAAATTAGTATCTAGATAGTTAGTATCAGGAAAAGACAAATGGGAATTTGTAACATTAAATGCCAGCTTAAATTACAGGCGATTGCGTTGTCCCCGAAATAATCTTCATTTACAGGTATTTACTGAAACAATAATTAATTTCAGAAATTAATTACTGTTTCATTCGATACTTTAATAATTAATTTTATTATTAAACGACTGCTATATTTGTTGTGACAGTTATTCGCCTCATTTATGATCCGGTCGTTTATGTTTCTAATCAAATACATGTTCGACTCAACCCTAACAGCACAGGACGCGGTCGCATCGCTTCAGAAAACTAGTCCTTCGCTGTCTTTAGTGAATAACGACGACTCACTTATTGTCACTCCATTTGATAGTCCGGTAAATGGATTTTTTGCTCTTATTTATGCATTTCTTTCCAAGTTTTCAATACTTATGAAAGTATTCTTTTTATGCAAATTTCATTTCATTTCATTTCTCAAACATTTCGTAAGAAATAAAAGCAAAGAGAAAATTGAGTTGAATAATAATAATGTTATCATGATAATCTATTGGGGCATATATTGAATAGAGACGAAATGTTGTCAGTTTATGAACAGAATGAAGAAGAGGTTTATTTCAAGTCTATCACGAAAAATAAATAAATTGAGAAAACGTACGATTCGTTTCATCCAATAAATCAGTTTTGATTTGATTTATCATTTCTTTTATCAGAGGATTCAAAGCTTTTTTGTTGTTTTGATTTTTTCAATTAATCAAAATTCTCTCTAAGATAAGCACTTTTCATGACTTTTGGGAAATTTGAGACAAATCTAAGAAGTATTTTGATTGATAACATTGAGACCACTTTTTCTTACATTTCTTCTAATTTTAGCGAAATTTGAATTTTTTTTATTAGAAAAATCAATTGAGAGCTTCAAATGAGATGAACTTGAAATACAAAACTTATGCAAATCACTCAAAAATATTTTTTGACATTTTTATTGAAAATATTTTCATATGAATTCTCAACTTTACGAAGGCGTCGGACAGTTATAACAGTTAACTCATTGAGACTAACGAAGTGCACAACGAGTGCTTTCTCTTTATTTTGCCTGAAGTGGGAATACAATCGTTAAAGTGTTATATATTTTGATAAAATATAGAGTTTATTGACAAAGAATTTCACAGACTTTGCTTTGATTGACAAAAACATATTTTCGTTGCGATTCATAGGTTTATCTCTATGTTTATCTAAATGATCGAAAGGCTCTTTGATCTCAAGGGGTGTGGGATATTGGATAGGGTTAAACGAACGATTTCAGGAAAAAGACCTCATCATTCATTGTCTCTGTCTATAAATATAATAGTAATAATTTACTCTGGAACTGTTTTTGTCAATCTCTGATTTATTAAATGATCCAATATTAAAGTGATTAATTAAGACTATATCGGAAAGTTGTCTAGATTACAATAATCTAGGTAAATTAATAATTTTGATCTTAATAAAGTAGAAATTTGATCGTTTAACAAATGAGTTTTCAATAAATCAAGTAAACTTTCTGATCAATTGGCCTTTAATATTATCTTTTGCACTTGAATTTGGCAAGCTCATTTATTTCCTATCAATTTATGATGTTGGGTAACGCCAGATGCACTTTTTAAATTCTAAGGATGTGTCTTATTTTTAGATTAGATTCAATATTCGAGATCATTCCGCATTAATTAAGTATGATAAAAAAGATAGAAACTGGGACTTTAAGACTACTTAACTCTCTATGTTAATATAATTAAGAGATTATTTTGCCTTAACAATTAAATTAATGTAGTTGAAGTTGAAATAATTAAGAAAAGTTGAAATTTTAATTTTTTTCTTGCATTCATTCATTTTTTTATAAGAAAAGTTAAACGAAAAAGTCATTCAAATTCTAAAATATATGAACTGAAAAAAAGTAAATCATTTGGGAATTGAAACAAAATTCTCTATAGATTTCTTAGAACTAGAGCTCAGATATCATATGAGTGTATAGAATATTAATATATTATATTCTGCATTACCATAGATATAATGATTATACGAATTAAAAAACAAATTTCCTCTAAAAAATCCCTATTATATTATATTATATTTGTATTAAGGCTTTTTTAATTGGATCACCAGATAAGTGAAAAAAATGAAATATTCATTATATTCCGTAAAAAGGCATAAATTGCATCAAAAAAACATTTGATGAGAAAATTTGTGTAAAATATTAATCATTCTTTAATACATTGTGTAATTAGAAATGATTTAAGGCACTAATTCTTGATTTAACGATTATTTCAGGCGCTTTCCTGTAAAATATTTACGACTATATGGCAGTACTCATTGGTAGCCAATTATAACTGGATTCTTATGGAGGGCCTCTATTTGCATAATCTAATATTTTTACATATTTTCAACGATAATTCCAGTATTAAAAGATATATAATTCTTGGATGGGGTGAGTGCTCGCAATTAGTATCTCTATATTAATCACTTTTCATGTGTCAAACTCTGATATATTGATAATTGAATGCAGAAAAGTCTATTCAAATCATTAATTATTTGTGGCGTTCTTAGGTTTGCCCATACTATTTATAGTTCCCTGGGTTATTGTCAGAACGCTATACGAGGACACGCTGTAAGTGAACTTTCGGTTCTCTTTATTCAAATTAATATTAATAACATAAATATGGAGAGAGAGAGAGAGAGAGAGAGAGAGAG